>SJYO01035988.1:35178927-35207876 GCA_006410555.1 Capra ibex | reverse complement strand
TGGGGTAGTTAACGTCGTGCGGTCCGGAGGGACAGGTAGTGGTAGAGGGACTCAAGTGAGTCTGAGTGCAGGTAGCTCAGGCACTACGGTAGGTCGGTAGAGAAGGAGACAGCAGGGGAAGAGGAGGAGGGGGGTTAGGGAGGGTCTTAGTCTCAGAAAAGGTTACTCAGTTGAGAAGCGTACTCCGCCGGTTTCATGACCTCGAAGTCGAAATCGTAGCAAGACAGGTTTCTTTAGGGTCCCAACTAGAAGAAGTCTTACCTAACCGGTCTAGGGGAACGTCAGGTTCCCTGTGAGTTCTCAGAAGAGGTTGTGGTGTCAAGTTTTCGTAGTTAAGAAGCCGCGAGTCGGAAGAAGTGTCAGGTTACGAGTGTAGGTATGTACTGGTGTCCTTTTTGGCATCGGAACTGATCTGCCTGGAATCAGCCGTTTCATTACAGAGACGAAAACTGATATGATAGATCCAACCAGTATTGAAAAGAAGGTTCCTCATTCACACAAAATTAAAATACCGACGTTAGTGCTAGACGTCACTAAAACCTCGGGGTTGTTTATTTCAGACTGTGACAAAGGTGACAAAGGGGTAGATCAAGGGTACTTCAATGCCCTGGTCTACGGTACTAGAAGCAAAAGACTTACAACTCCAAATTCGGTTGAAAAAGTAAGAGGAAAAAGTGAAAGTAGTTCTCCGAAAAATCGAGGAGAAGTGAAAGACGGTATTCCCACCACAGTAGACGTATAGACTCCAATAACTATAAAGAGGACCGTTAGAACTAAGGTCGAACACAAAGAAGGTTGGGTCGCAAAGAGTACTACATGGGACGTATCTTCAAGTTATTCGTCCCACTGTTATATGTCGGAACTGCATAAGGAAAAGGATAAACCTTGGTCAGACAACAAGGTACAGGTGAAGAGTGACAACGAAGGACTGGACGTATGTCTAAAGAGTTCTCCGTCCGATCCACCAGACCATAAGGGTAGAGAAAGTCTAAAAAATGTGTCAAATAACACTAGGTGTCTCAGTTTCCGAAACCGTATCAGTTATTTCGTCTTCATCTACAAAAAGACCTTGAGAGAACGAAAAAGGTACTAGGTCGTCTACAACCGTTAAACTAGAGACCAAGAAGACGGAAAAGATTTTAGTCGACCTTGTAGTCCCTCAAGTACCAAGTGTATAACGACTTCGGACCGAACCTCTTAAAACTCGTACTGAAATGATCGTACACTCTACTCACGTTAACACGCCATCAAACTCGTAAGAAATCGTAACGGAAAGAAACCCTAACCTTACTTTTGACTGGAAAAGGTCAGGACACCGGTGACGACTCGAAAGGTTTAAACGACCGTATAACTCACGTCGTGAGAGTGTCGTAGTAGAAAGTCCTAAACTTTATCGAGTTGACCTTAAGGTAGTGGAGGTGATCGAAACAAGTATGTCTACGAAAAATTCCGGGTGAACTGAAGTGTAAGGTCCTACAGACCGAGATCTAATTACTAGTGTAGTAGTACTAATAGACCCAGCACTTCTAGAAAAAACATGTCAAGAAGACACATAAGAACGGTGGAGAAGAATTATAGAAGACGAAGACAATCCAGGTATGGTAAAGACAGGAAATGGCTCGGGTAGAAACGTACTTTACAAGGGAACCATAGAGATTAAAAGAACTTCTCTAGAGATCAGAAAGGGTAAGATAAGAAAAGGAGATAAAGAAACGTAACCAGTGACTTCTTCCGAAAGTATAGAGAAGAACGATAAGAAACCTTGAGACGTAAGTCTACGAATATAGAAAGGAAAAGAAGAAAGGAAAAGTGGAGAGAAGAAAAGTGTCGGTAAATATTCCGGAAGGGTCTGTCGGTAAAACGAAAACACGTAAAGAAAAGGTACCCCTACCAGAACTAGGGACAGAGGACATGTTACAGTCCTTGGAGTAAGGTATCAAGTAGTCCGTGAGATAGATAGTCTAGATCCGGGAATTTAGATAAAGAGTGAAGGTGACATATTAGTATTCCTTAAACTAAATCCAGTATGGCCTCACCAGATCGTCAAAAGGGATAAAAGAAGTTAAATTCAGTCTTAAACCATTATTCCTCACGTACTAGACTCGGTGTCAGTCGAGGGTCAGAATAAAAACAACTGACATATCTCGAAGAGGCAAAAACCGACGTTTCTTATCTTAGTTAGACTAAAGTCACAACTGGTAGACCACTACAGCTACACATCTCAGAAGAGAACACAACAACCTTCTCCCACAAACGATACTGACCACGTAAAAGAACCGTTTTTAGATAATTAGAAACGGGACGAAGTAAGGTGTAAGGTTCCGGTTTAAACGGACAATGAGGTCCACAAAGAACTGAAGGATGAAAACGTAAGGTCAGAGGATATTACTTTTCCTGTAGAAAAAACACACAATCAAGATTTTCCGGAACATCCAGAAGTATTTTGGCAAGTTGAAGTCAAAGAAGTCGCAATGACGAACCCCGTATCTGAACCTATTGACACTATAACTTACCAAACGGAACCTCTACTTGTCTCTAGTAAGACAGCAAAAACTCTAACTTAGGTTCATGACGTAAAACCTGAGAAAACAACTGGTACTACCGATAAGGTAAAGAAGACTCCCTAAGGACGGACGTCATCATCTATGTTACCAGTAGACTCAATTTAAGTGGGTAAGGTCAGGTAAAATCAAGCGACTAAGAATCTTACAGCTGCAAGTGGGAACAGTAGAGAACAAACTGGCGAAGGTTAAACGGAACTAAGTACCTGGAACGTAAGGTCCAAGGATACATTATAACGAGAAATGTCGTAGTCTAGAACGAAGATAGTGGTCAGTGTAGGTGTCGACCCATAACAAAAACGAAACCGAGGTAGGGAAGTAAGAAAGACCTCAATAANGGTAGGGAAGTAAGAAAGACCTTAATAAAGAGGTGACTAGAGGTCATCGTATAACCCGTGGATGGCAGGACCCCTTAAGGAGAAAGTCATAGGATAGTAAAACGGAAAAGTATGACAAGTACCCCAAGAGTTCCGTTCTTATGAATTCACCGAACGGTAAGGGAAGAGGTCACTTGGTGTAAGACAGTCTGGAGAGGTGGTACTGGGTGGGCAGAACCCAACGGGGCGTCCGTACCGAACCAAAGTAACTCAATCTGTTACGACACCAGGATCACACTAATCTAACTGATCAAAAGAAACTCATACCAAAGTCGCACAGAAGGGAGACTACGGGAGAACGTTGTGGATGGTAAAATGAACCCAAAGAGAATGGAACCCGTGCCCCATAGAGAAGTGACGAGGAGGTCGTTTCGTGTCGGTGACAAGGAATGGAACCCACTCCCCATTGAGGAATGGCGGTGACAAGGACTGGAAGTTGAACCATATCGAGGAGATCCGGGAGGACACGGACGGGTGAAATGGTAGACTAGGTAGTCCCTTCAGGATATAGTCCATGTGTCTCCTCAGTTTAAGTACCTCTGTCTTTCATCTTACCACCAACGATCTACGACCCACTTCCCCTCTTACCCATATTTTAAAATCAAAATGTTCTACTTTTCTCAATACCTCTAACCAAAGTGTTGTTACACTTATATTGAATTGTGATGACTTGACATGCCCGAAGGGACCACCGAGTCTCCTATTTCGCAGACGGGTGTTACACCCTCTGGAGCCAAGTTAGGGACCCAACCCTTCTAGGACACCTCTTCCTTTACCGTTGGGTGAGGTCATAAGAACGGACCTCTTAGGGTGTCTACCTCCTCGGACCATCCGATGTCAGATGTCCCATCGTTTCTCAGCCTATGCTGACTCGCTCAAGTCAAGTGAAGTGAAGTGACTTCACATGTGACTTATTACCGATTCTACTGTTTAAAATATCATACATATAAAATGATGTTAATTTTTTGGGAGTCTCTGGTTATTTCACACCTTTACATGACTTTCTAAATTCAACCTTTCTCCCTAAATATTTTAGAACGATAAAACTTTTTTAATAACCGGTTTAATTATATTATAAAATCGGGACGTTTACTCGTTGAAACAATTACTAATTTACGTATTTTATTTCGTAGAATCTTTAGACGACTGTGTATGATGTAATAGTCTTTACTTGGTCCCCGAAACCATCACTGAATGACTATTTTTTAGACGGACGGTTACGTCCTCTGTGCAAACTAGGGACTAGGTCCTTCTAGGGCATACGACACCTTGTTGATTCAGGTACACGGTGTTGATAACTCGGACACGAGATCTCAGGTCCTCGGTGTCGATAACTCAGGTGCACGATGTCGATGACTTCGAGAGTGCGGGAACTCGGGTACGAGGTTTTGTTCTTTTCGGTGACGTTATTGTTGGGACACGTAACGTCGATCTCTCATCGGGGACGAGCGGTGTCGATCTCTATTCGGACTCGTCGTTGTTTCTGGGTCGTGTCGTTTTTCATTTCTTATTTATGTATTGATTTGTTTGTTTGTTGTTCGTCTTACATGACGTACTCAGGAAAAGTATCGATAGGATTATAACAACAACAACAGGTCAGTGAGTCAGCACAGGTTGAGAAATGCTGAGGTACCCGACGTCTTACGGTCCTAAGGGACAGGAAGTGGTAGAAGACCTCGAATGAGTTTAATACAGGTAGCTCAGTCACTACGGTAGGTTGGTAGATTAGGAGACGACTGGGAAGAGGAGGACGGAAGTTAGAAAGGGTCTTAGTCCCAGAAAAGGTTACTCAACCGATAAACTTAGTCCACCGGTTTCAAAACTACAAAGTCGAAGTCGTAGTAAGAAGGTCACTTTTAAGTCCTGACTAAAGGAAATCCTAACTAACCAAACTAGAGGAACGACAGGTTCCCTGAGAGATCTCAGAAAAGGTTGTGGTGTCAAGTTTTCGTAGTTAAGAAGTTGTGAATTGGAAGAAATACCAGGTTGAGAGTGTAGGCATGTACTGATGACCTTTTTGGTATCGAAACTGATCTACCTGGAAACAACCATTTCATTACAGAGACGAAAAATTATATGATAGATCCAACCAGTATTGAAAAGAAGGTTCCTCGTTCTCAGAAAATTAAAGTACGGACGTCGTGGTAGACGTCACTAAAACCTCGGGGGGTTTTATTTCAGTTGACAAAGGTAACAAAGACGTAGATAAACGGTACTTCACTACCCTGGTCTACGGTACTAGAATCAAAAAACTTACAACTCAAAATTCCGTTGAAAAATTGAGAGGAGAAAGTGAAAGTAGTTCTCCGAGAAGTCAAGGAGAGGTGAAAGACGGTATTTCCACCACAACAATAGACGTATAGACTCCAATAACTATAATGAGACCGGTAGAACTAAGGTCGAACACGAAGTAGGTTAGACCGTAAAGAGTACTATTCGTCCCATCGTTATATGTCGGAACTACATGAGGAAAGGGTTAAACCTTGGTCAGACAACATTAGGATTACATGTAATGGCAGTTGGATAATAAATGGTGTCAAGATAATATGTAACCATGAAACAAAAAAGACCTCAACTTAGACCGTCGTCCATTATTCTGGAAATATTTTACGAATTAAGGAGACCGAACCAATAAAGTGAAACCCCTTAAAAAAAAGGTAAGTTACTTATCAGTGATTAGTGAGTGGAAGGGACACAGTCTGTAACAAGACCCACAACACTTGTGTTACCACTTCAGACGTATTAAGGACAGGAGTCTCAAATATCAGGATATCCCTCTTTCTCTGTATAATTACCAACATCACCTGACGTACGAGGAAGAAAGACTGTTGTTCTCAGGTTTAGAAGAAATTCTTTGTAGAAGTCAAGGTGGTACACTTATCTAACTGGTGAGTGGGTCGGTGGGAATTAAATTAAGATAGTGCCATAAAGTGGTTGGTAGCGTTAGGGGGTCGGTGTCATTAACCAAGTCTCTACCATATATTGAGTAAACCTCGGTTACTCTGCTTATTTCTACAAACGACCCCGAACACCCTTTCCATGTAAAAGAAAGTGACACAAAATACTTCCACACTCGAATCGTCGACGACAACGGAAGTGTCAAGGTACCTCATATATCGTCTCCTGTTTTAGTTGAGGACCTCTTCCGTCTTGTTTCTCTAATCTTTTTACCGGTCGACTACACGAGACTCGGAGACGTAACTTCGTGACACCAGTCGAGACGGGAACCTGAAAGTCAATATACTCGGTTATTCCAGAGAAGACACATATTCGGTCGGACTCAACGTGCGATAGTTGATATGTCTTCCTTCTGGTTGAGTAACGTAAACAGTGTGACTACCGTACAGTGTCATCTCACTGTCCCATCTACACTCCTTCCCTGGATACCTTCCCTTAGAAGTCCGTATACGGATTCCTGTATCGATTCTTTTTTATTTCTCACTATATAGGGTCCTACAAATATCGTTGGAATAGGAATTCCCCTTTTTACCTTTATTGAGTTTACAAGTTACTTTCCATGTAATAATCCGTGTAGTAACGTAGATGTTTTTTACGTTGTGTGTGGTCACACTACTTTACGGTAGTTTTAACTGTTTATACACGTGATAAATCCATGTGTCATTATGAGTCAGACCAAGACAGTTTGAGAGCCTTCAATCACTCAACAATTGTTCTTTTCGAATTACGAAAGGGTTAGTGACATGAGATGGTTCAGGAGGAAAGAAATGGTACCGTCGTAAAAACCGGTTGTGGTGTCAAAGGTAAGAGAAAGTCAATAAGTCTGAGGTCTAAATCTACATTGAAGTCCGACTCAAACAGACGAAGGGATCGTGGAGTCTCGGGTCTCCGGAGAGAACCCTCCTTCCCTTACACTCGAAGAGACAGTGACGGAAGAGACGCTACAAATAAATAAAAAATAAAAAAATAAAAATTATATATATTAAAATAATGTTTTAAAAAAATTTTTTTTGTTTTGTGTTGTAAGAGTAAGATCTTTTGGGTTTTCAACGATAACTACGATTAAAGATACTCAAACGACACGATGGTATGTGTTCAGTTCTTTAATTTCTTTGGTAATTTATAAATCTTTGTAAATTGTAGTCTTCGAACTTTGAGATTGACATACATCATCGGGGAGTTTTCGGTGTGGAACGTAAATATTTTTTCATAAAAGAGATGTTTCTTAGAATAGTCGATATGTTTTTAGACATGTCAAAAATATGACTTCGATTATAACTCGACGTGAACTTAAGTGTAAGAATCGTTTTGTTAACGGACTCGTGTGTCCGTGTGAGGTGTGTGTAGTAATGTTCTATCGGTAAATAAGGAGCAGAAGGAGGAGGAGGAGGAGTAGAAGTAGAAGAAGGAGGAGTAGAAGACCAAGTAAAAAGAAGAACCTCGGACAGCCGGACGGTCCCGGGAAAAAAGGGCGAAGTCAGAACGGGAACCGTGCCATACGTCGTTATAGGAAAAGCATAAAGAGGAAATCGAATCGACGAAAGACAAGTATACCGACAAATAGAAACCGACTGACGAGTCTGGTGTAAAGTGGGTTAAAAAAACGTCATAGGGGTTACCTATTCGGTCCCACAAGTGAAAACTAGAAACCCGCTACAAGCCTCGTTTTGTCCTTCTTCCGTCTATCTACCTCCGGAAAAGCCTCGCAACCCTAGAAAAAAGAAGGGGAAGAACAGTGGAAATCCTCCCTGTATTAAAAAGTAGAGGGACAGCATCGCTCGAAACAGTGAAAAAGGGTACAGAAGCTTGAACCTGAAAAGGAACCGGCTGTAACAGAAGGTAGAGAGCCTTGTAAAGAACCTTTTGAGACGCTTTAACTGACTCCTCAGCCGCACGAAGAAGAACACGAGGAGCGCCGTCCAGACGTGCTTCTTCCGCATGCTTCTGTAGAACGGGGCGCCGAACAACCCCAGCGGGAAGGGGTACTACGACGACGACGCTGCCTCCGACGGACAGGTGGACCACTTTCTAAAAGGAGCCTCAAGGTGCGTCGCCGGCGAAGACTGGCGATGCGACGACGGGACCGAGGCCGCACTTGACCAAGGAGACACTACAAATCTTTCTTCCACTAAAACTCGAACAATAATAGGGTTGAGGGTGACTAAAGTTCCAGATTAAGGGTACCACAACCTCTAACCTTCTCCTCCTCCCCGTCTCTAGAATGTCCGGACTCAACTCTCATGGGGCGAACTGTCCACCGACGACCTGGTAGTAGAACCGAAAGTAGAAGAACAGAGAAGGTGTGAACTCCGAGAGACGGACACCCCGACGTCCCTGAGACGAAGAGGGAAGGTTAAGAGACTCGACCCTCTCCTACGACTTTTAGGAAAAGAACTCTCAGTATCGTGAAAGAAAAGGAAGACGGAAGTCTCCGAGTATATCCGAAGAACGGAGGTCTTTAAAGGTCTCTTCTACAGAAATAGTTTGAGTGTCCACGACATGTTGAAGGTCCCTATATCTAGTTCAAGAGGGTTATTAAGAGCATAAAGAGAGGTATGGAATAATACCGAATGACGATTGGTTCCTACGTCGGTCACCTCTCTACCATCAGAGAGGAAGTTTGTTCATTAGAGTCTAAGATGTTCCCTAAAATTGGGAGGATTTTGACACGACCCCTCCGAGAAATTATACTTTAAATCTGACGACGGTTCCAGTTTCTGAAGGTTGAAATTAAAAAGGAGAATTGTTAAAAAGGGGTAAACTCGATCACCTCTCCGTCCATCTACAATCAACCTTACTACCATCCCTCATCATCATCCCGATTAAACAGACAGAGAGTTATTACCCCACAACCGAAGTTAAAAACCGTCGAAAAAAATCTTATAACCCATGAATCTCAGAGAACAAAAGTCGATGTCCGGAATCACGGTTAAGGTCCTGTATTCAGAATGACTTGTAGGATAAAACACATAGGAAGTTCGGAATATGTAGAGACGGTTAAAAGTCAGATGAACAACATAATAATGACTCTATTCTCACTTTCTAAGAGGTTGAGACACCTAAACAGATAAAAAGGAATGTCAAGATAGTCAAAACGAAATACAAAAGACTTCGAAACAAAAATCCACAAAGATATAAATCTTAACAATGTAGGAGGGTCACTTAAGTGTGGTGATAGTTATATTTTACAGAGAGAAATAAGGACCATCATAAAGAACAAAATTCTAGATGAAAAGACTATTATAACCATAAGGTCGAAACTCCCCTTATCACAAACTTATCAAATAGAAAAGGTAAAAAATGAAGATGAACACATATAAATTGTACTCGTAGTATAGTCAAGTCAAGTCAAGTCAAATCAACGAGTAAGCACAGACTGAGAAATGATGGGGTACTTAGCGTCGTGCGGTCCGGAGGGACAGGTAGTGACTGAGGGCCTCAAGTGAGTTTAAATACAGGTAGCTCAGTATATCTGACATATATTAGGTCAAACTAAAAATTTAGATCTGACCGTTATGTACGTAAAACTATCGTCACAAATGTAAGATATTATATCCATACCTGTACTAACCCTAATTCAGATTGTACAACGATAAAAAGAAAAATAGGGAATAATAACTTAACTTCAGCGAGTCAGTCCAGGCTCAGAAATACTGGGGTTCCTGACAACGGATGTTCCGAGGAGACAGGTACCTTAAAAGGTCCGTTCTTGACCAAGTCAAGCCAAGTCAGTGAGTAAACACGGGCTGAGAAACGCTGGAGTCCCTTACGTCGTGTGTTCCGGAGGGACAGGTAGTGGTTGAGGGTCTCGAATGAGTTTGAGTACAAGTAACACAGTCACTACGGTAGGTCGGTAGAGTAGAAGACATCAGGGGAAGCGGAGGACGGGAGTTAGAAAGAGTCGTAGTCCCAGAAAAGTTTACTCAGTCAAGAAACGTAGTCCACCGGTTTCATAACCTCAAAGTCGAAATTGTAGTCAGGAAGGTTACTTGTAGGTCCTGACTAGATGAAATCCTACCTGACCAACTTAGAGGAACGACAAGTTCCCTGAGAGTTTTCAGAAGAGGTGGTGGTGTTATGTTTTGATAGTTAAGAAACCGTGAGTCGAAAGAAATGTCAGGTTGAGAGTGTAGATATGTATTGATGACCTTTTTTGGTATCGGAACTGATCTGTCTAGAATCAACCGTTTCATTACAGAGACGAAAAATTGTACGACAGTTCCATCCAGTATTGAAAGGAAGGTTTCTCATTCATAGAAAAATACAGTACCACTTTCTCAGTAAAGGATCCATCCAACTATTCTTCTGAGTCAAGTCAAGTCAAGTAAAGTCAGCGAGTCAGCACAGGTTGAGAAACACTGGGGTAGTTAGTGTCGTGCGGTCTTGTGGGACAGGTAGTGGTGAGGTCCTCAAGTGAGTCTGAGCGTAGGTAGCTCAGTCTCTACGGTAAGTCGGTAGAGTAGGAGACAGTAGGGGAAGAGGAGGACGGGGGTTAGGGAGAGTTGTAGTTTCAGAAAAGGTTACTCAGTTGAGATGCGTACTCCATCGGTTGATAACTTCAAAGTCGAAATCGTAGTAAGGAAGGTTTCTTTAGGGTTCCAACTAGAGAAAGTCTTACCTGACCAACCTAGAGGAACGTCAGGTTCCCTGAGAGTTCTCAGAAGTGGTTGTGGTGTCAAGGTTTCGTAGTTAAGAGACCGTGAGTCGGAAGAAGTGTCAGGTTGAGAGTGTAGGTATGTACTGGTGTCCTTTTTGGTATCGGAACTGATCTGCCTGGAATCAGCCGTTTCATTACAAAGACGAAAACTTATATGATAGAACCAACCAGTATTGAAAAGAAGGTTCCTCATTCGTAGAAAATTAAAGTACCGACGTTAGTGGTAGACGTCACTAAAACCTCGGAGGTTTTTATTTAAGACTGTGACAAAGGTGACAAAGGGGTAGATAAAGGGTACTTCACTACCCTGGTCTACGGTACTACAAGCAAAAGACTTACAACTCGAAATTCAGTTGAAAAAGTGAGAGGAGAAAGTGAAAGTAGTTCTCCGAAAAATCAAGAAGAAGTGAAAGACGGTATTCCCACCACAGTAGACGTATAGACTCCGATAACTATAAAGAGGGTCGTTAGAACTAAGGTCGAACACAAAGAAGGTCAGGTCGTAAAGAGTACTACATGAGACGTATCTTCAAGTTATTCGTCACTGTTATATGTCGGAACTACATAAGGAAAAGGATAAACCTTGGTCAGACAACAAGGTACAGGTCAAGAGTGACAACGAAGGACCGGACGTATGTCTAAAGAGTTCTCCGTCAAATCCACCAGACCATAAGGGTAGAGAAAGTCTAAAAAGGTGACAAAGAACACTATGTGTGTCGGTTTCCGAAACCGTATCAGTTATTTCGTCTTTATCTACAAAAAGACCTTGAGAGAACGAAAAAGGTACTAGGTCGCCTACAACCGTTAAACTAGAGACCAAGGAGACGGAAAAGATTTTGGTCGAACTTGTAGACCTTCAAGTGCTAAGTGCATAACGACTTCGGATCGAACCTCTTAAAACTCGTAATGAAACGATCGTACACGACGACGACAAGGACGATTCAGCGAAGTCAGTACAGGCTGAGACACGCTGGGGTATCTGCCGTCGGGTGGTCCGAGACGGTAGGGACCCTAAGAGGTCCGTTCTTGTGACCTCACCCAACGGTAAAGGAGGAAGTCACGTACTTTCACTTTTCACTTTCACTTCAACGAGTCAACACAGGCTGAGAACCACTGGGGTACCTGACGTCGGGTGGTCCGAGGAGGTAGGTACCCTAAAAGGTCCGTTCTCGTGACCTCACCCCACGGTAACGGAAGAGGCAACGATCGTACACTCTACTCACGTTAACACACCATCAAACTCAAAGAAACCCCAACCTTACTTTTAACTAGAAAGGTCAGGACACCGGTGACGACTCAAAAGGTTTTTCCTTTATTTAGTATTCCTAGTTCGTCTTTATTTACTTTATCTTTACTTCTTTTATTATCTTTTCTAGTTACTTTGATATTTGACCAAGAAACTCTTGGGTAACTTTATCACTGTCCGAAATAAAAGAACCCGAGGTTTTAGTGACGTCTACTACTGACGTCGGTACTTTAATTTTCTATGAATGTGGAACCTTCCTTTCAATACTGGTTGGATCTGTCGTGTAATTTTTCGTCTCTGTAACGAAACGGTTGTCTCCACACAGATCGGTTTGGATACCAAAATGGTCATCAATACATGTCTACACTCTCAACCAGGTAATTCTTTCAACTCACAACTTCTTAACTACAAAAACTTGAGACGACAACCCCTTCTGAGAACTCTCAGGGAACCGGACGTTCCTCTAGATCGGTCAGGAAGGATTTCCTTTAACCAAGACTTATAAGTAACTTTCCTAACTATGACTTCGAATTTGGTGTTATGAAGCCAGTGGACTACGCTTCTTGACTGAGTAAACTTTTCTGGGACAATAACCCTTTCTAACTTCTGCCCTCCTCTTCCCCTACTGTCTCCTACTCTACCAACCTACCGTAGTGACTGAGTTACCTGTACTTAAACTCATTGAGACCCTCAAACACTACCTGTCCCTCCGGACCGTACGACGTTAGGTACCCAAACGTTTTTCGACCTGTACTGACTCACTGACTTGACTTGACTTGGTTGAAACCCAAAAGAAAGAAGAAGAAAGAAACCCACGAAATCCATATTCTAATCCGACAAATAAACACTAAAAAGAACAAAGGACTCCATTATAACATAGGGATTTTTGAAGGTATAATCTTTATGAAAACGTAAAACCTAACAACACGAAAGTAAAAGTAAACAGGGATCCACAAAAGGAGAAACTAAAGAAGTCACTAGATAACCAACAAATCATCGTACAACGAATCATAGTTGTAAAAAAAAATGTGTAAAAAAAAGAAGTATCAACTAAAGATTAGAGTTTGACAACTATACTAAAGTTAAAAGAATTTAAATCTCCGAACGGAACACCGGGTTGAACATTGATGGACCTCTTACAAAGTGATATGGAAGCTCTTCGTACACATAAGACGACGGAAACATATCTTACGAGATAGTTATAGTTAATTCAAGTGGATTAGACTACACTGAAAATTCCGGACACAAAGAAATAATTAGAAGACAGAAATACTAGACAAGTCACTACTCTCACCCCACAATTTAAGGTGGTGATAATAACACAATGAGAACTATAAAGAAAAATACTGACAAGTCAAGTCAAGTCAACGAGTCAGTACAGGCTGAGAAGCGTTGGGGTACTTGACGTCGTGCGGTCCGGAGGGACAGGTAGTGGTTGAGGGCGTCAAGTGAGTTTGAGTGCAAGTAGCTCAGTCACTACGGTAGGTCGGTAGAGTAGGATAAAGTAGGGGAAGAGGAGGACGGGGGTTAGGGAGGGTCGTAGTCCCAGAAAAGGTTACTCAGTCGACAAGCGTACTCCACCGGTTTCATGACCTCAAAGTCGAAATCGTAGTAAGGTAAGTTTCTTGTGGGTCCTGATAGAGACAATCTTACCTGACCAACCTAGAGGAACGTCAGGTTCCCTGAGAGTTCTCAGAAGAGATTATGGTGTCAAGTTTTCGTAGTTAAGAAGTCGCGAGTCGAAAAAAGTGTCAGATTGAGAGTGTAGGTATGTACTGATGACCTTTTTGTTATCGGAACTGATCTGCCTGGAAACAACCGTTTCATTACAGAGACGAAAAGTTATACGATAGATCAAACTAGTATTGAAAGGGAGGTTATCATTCGTAGAAAATTAAGGTACCGACGTTAGTGGTAGACGTCACTAAAACTTGACAATCATAAAAGGTATATATGACCCCACGATAATATATATACATACGTATATATTAGTGTTAATAATATAGAAGAAGAACTGACCAGGGAACTAGTAATATATCACAGGAAGAAAAAGAACAATAGTCAGAAATAAAATTTCAGATACAACAGACTAATCATAACGAGGTCGAAAGAAAACTAAAGGTAAACGTACCAGACGGAAAAAGGTAGGTGAGTGAAAGTCAAACGTACACAGAGATCTGGACTTCACCCAGAGAATATCTACCGTATATATACCCAGAACGAAAACTTAGGTAAATCGGTCAGATATAAGAAACGAACTTCGTGAATTAGGTAAATGTAAATTCCTTTAACAGATATATGTACAAGGTTAACGGTAAAAGAATTAACAAAACCGAAACAAAGACGTCCAGAAAAAGGAAGGGAAGGACAAAACATAAGAAGAGAACACTAAACTACTGACTGAAATCACAACACAAACCTAAGGAAAAAGAAAACACACACACATAGATAATGTTTGAAAGACAAACGTCAATAGTACTCCAAAACTATATCGTCAGAGATATAATTATGATAAAATTCAACGACCAGAAAATTAAAGTTTACGTAAAGGTTATAGGACGTAAACATGAAAGGAGTTTTAACGAACAAAACTATAGTGTAAATAGACACTTACTACAGGATATAAACGACATACAAACGGGAATGGTCACTCGAAAAGGTAAGTATTAAAAGAACAAGGATCGTCAAACGATCTTAACGGCGACGGTCACAGAAACATGGACGTCACTTGGTGTCGATGGGAGGTGGTGTTGTCCTCTGAGAGGTTATGATCGTCCATTCAGACCGGGTCAGAGAACACTCCATTGACGAAAAAAGTAACACAAGACCACACGTACTCTAAGAGACTCACGGAAGGTTCTCATCTCAAAGACAAAAAGAGTTAAAACACTTCAAGGACGTCAGTTTGGGGTAAACAGAAGTTTCGGTCTAAGAGACCCCGAGGAGGAGGATAAAGGTCCGAGGATTCGACCCTCCGAGGGTACCCCAGTCTTGAAAGTGAGGACACCCTCTTGAAGACACAATATTAAGAAGAGGTCAAGTACCCATTGGGTGGACCACCCATACCCTGAACTCAAATAACGACAGGAGGATGACAGAATAACATCGAAGAGGAAACAGTCTTATAGTAAAACCCAGTCAGTCAAGTCGCCCAGTCAGTACAGGTTGGGAAACGTTTGGGCACCTGATGTTGTACGGTCCGAAGGTACAGGTAGTGGTTGAGGACCTCGAACGAGTTTGTGTACAGGTAACTCAGCTACTACGGTAGGTTGATTGAGTTGGAGACAGTAGGGGAAGAGGAGGACGGAAGTTAAAAAGGGTCGTAGTCCCAGAAAAGGTCACTCAGTCGAGAAGCGTAGTCCACTGGTTTCATAACCTCAAAGTCGAAGTCGTAGTCAAGAAGGTTACTTATAAGTCCTGGCTGAAGGAAATCCTAACTCCTCAAACTCGAAGAACGTCAGGTTCCCTGAGAGTTCTCAGAAGAAGTCATGATGTCAAGTTTTCGTAATTAAGAAGTCACGAGTCGGAAAAAATACCAGGTTCAGAGTGTAGATATGTACTGATGACCTTTTTAGTATCGAAACTGATCTGTCTGTACAAAACCATTTAATTACAGAGACGAAAATTTGAAAACGTTGAGTTAAGGTCTTTTTATTTACTGGGTTAGTTTTTTACCCGGTTTCTTGATTTATCTGTAAAGAGGTTTCTTCTGTATGCCTACCGATTGTTTGTGTACTTTTCTACGAGTTGTAGTGAGTAATAATCTCTTTACGTTTAGTTTCGGTGTTGCTTCATGGTGAAGTGTGGTCAGTCTTACAGACGCTAGGTTTTTAGACGTTCGTTATTTACGATCTCTCCCACACCTCTTTTCCCTTGGGAGGATGTGACAACCACCCTTACGTTTGATCATGTTGGTGATACCTTTTGTCACACCTCTAAGGAAATTTTTAACGTTTATCTTGACGGTATACTGGGTCTTTAGGGTGACGACCCGTATGTGTGGCTCCTTTGGTCTTAACTTTCTCTGTGTACATGGGGTTACAAGTAGCGTCGTGACAAATATTATCGGTCCTGTACCTTTGTTGGATCTACAGGTAGTCGTCTACTTACCTATTCTTTCGACACCATGTATATGTGTTACCTCATAATGAGTCGGCAATTTCTCTTATGTAAACTTAGTCAAGATTACTCTACCTACTTTGACCTCAGCTAATATGTCTCACTTCATTCGGTCTATCTTTTTGTGGTTATGTCATATGATTGTGTATATATACCTTAAATCTTTCTACCGTTACTACTGGGACATACGTTCTGTCGTTTTTTCTGTGTCTACACATATCGCCTGAAAACCTGAGTCTCCCTCTCCCTCTCCCACCCTACTAAACCCTCTTACCGTAAGATTGTACATATGATAGTACATTCTTAACTTAGCGGTCAGATACAGACTGCGTCCTATGTCGTACGAACCCCGACCACGTGCCCCTACTGGGTCTCCCTACAACACCCCTCCCTCCACCCTCCCCCCAAGTACAAATCCTAGCGTACATGTGGGCACCACCTAAGTACAGTTACATACCGTTTTGGTTATGTCATAACATTTCATTTTATTTCATTTTTAATTTTTAATTTTTTATATATATACGACAGATCCTAACAGTATCGAATAGAAGGTTCCTATTTTGTAGAAAATTAAAGTACCGACGTCTTTGGTAGACGTCACTAAAAACTCGGGTTATTTTATTTTTAGACAGTAACAAAGGTTACAAAGGGGTAGGTTAATGGTACTTCACTACCCTGGCCTACGGTACTAGAATCAAAAAACTGACAACTCAAAATTCTGTTGAAAAAGTGAGAGGAGAAAGTGGAAGTAGTTCTCCGAGAAATCAAGGAGAAGTGAAAGACCGTATCTCACAGACTTCTCGATACCTGTCTCCAAGTATTGTAACATGCCCTTCGTCACTAGTTTTAGTAGGGGTTCTTCTTCTTTACGTTTTTCCGTTTCACAAACAAACTCCTCCGGAATGTTTATCGACTCTTTTCTTCTCTTCACTTTCCGTTTCCTCTTTTCCTTTCTATATAGGTAGACTTATGTATCAAGGTTCCTGATCGTTCCTCACTATTCTTTTGGAAGGATTTACTAGTTACGTTTCTCTATCTCCTTTTATTATTTTAACCTTTCCGATCTCTAGAGAAATTCTTTTAATTTCTATGGTTCCCTTGTAAAGTACCTTTCTACCCGTGTTATTTCCTGTCTTCACCATACCTGGATTGTTTTCGTCCTCTATAATTCTTCTCCATCGTTCTTATGTGTCTTCTTGATATGTTTTTTCTAGAAGTACTGGGTCTATTGGTACTACCACAATATTGAGTGGATCTCGGTCTGTAGGACCTCACCTTCAGTTCACCTGGAATCCTTCGTAGTGACGTTTGTTTCGATCACCTCCACTACCTTAAGGTCGACTCGATAAAGTTTAGGATTTTCTACTACGACGTACGGTCGTTTAAACCTTTTGAGTCGTCACCGGTGTCCTGACCTTTTCCAGTTACAAGTAAGGTTAGGGTTTCTTTCCACTACGGTTTCTTACGAGTTTCATGACGTGTCAACGTGAGCAGAGTACACGATCGTTTCTTTACGAGTTTTAAGAGGTTCGATCCGAAGTTGCCATACATTTAGTTCTTGAATGTCTACAAATTCGACCTAATCTTTTCCGTCTCCTTCATATCTAGTTTAACAGTTGGAAACAACCTAGTATCTTTTTCGTTCTGTTAAGGTCTTCTTGTAGATGAAGACGAAGTAACTTATGTGTTTTCCGAAACTGACACACCTAGTGTTGTTTGACACCTCTTGAAAAAACCCACATCCAAGGAAACCCCATCCAAACAACAAAAACAACAACAATGACTACCCACGATTCGTCAATCAACACTAAAACCACAAAAACATTCTTCTCCACTCGAGTGTAGGAAGATGAAACAACAGAAGATTGAGGGAAGAGGTCAAACTAAAAAAAAAATAACATCGAGAGATCAAAAGGGGCCTCTTCCGTTACCGTTAGGTGAGGTCATGAGAACGGACCTTTTAGGGTACCTACCTCCTCGGACCACCCGACGTCACGTACCCCAGCGGTTCTCAGCCTGTGCTGACTCGCTGAAGTGAAAGTGAAAAGTGAACGTACGTAACCTCTTTCTTTACCGTTGGGTGAGGTCACAAGAACGGACCTCTTAGGGTCCCTACCGTCTCGGACCACCCGACGGCAGAGATCCCAGCGTGTCTCAGTCTGTGCTGACTTCGCTGAATCGTCGTCGTCGTCGTCGAGATCAAAAGGGTTGTGGGAAATAACTTCTCTACCAGAAAAGGAAGAATACGTAAGAATGGAGGAAACAGTACCTGCTTAACTGGTATATTCACACTCAAGAGTGACACTAGTAGGTAAGAAAACTCATGTAACTCGTAGAAATACTAATAATGGAACTTGAGAAATAGTCCATCCAATAAATTGAGGTGAAGTGAATCAAGAAAACCTCAAATAGAACAAGGAAGTAAACCCCATGTAAGGAGACAACGGAGTACAATGGATTAGCAGACAAAACAAAGATACATAAACTATCCAGTCAATGAAAGGGTCAGAACTTTTTGACGGTATACATCCTCTACACCCTCCGAGTCATCGTGTAAACGGTACCAGTGGTCTTGACGTACGAGATCCCCGTGGGGGGTGGGGGTACACCCGACAGACACAGGAAGACAACACCGACTCGGTCGGTGACACCCGTACGACCAACCGTTCCGTCCCAGGGGTCGAGTAATCGACGGTCCTAAAGGACCATACCTCCAAAGACCGATGACCACCTATCCCGTCACATGACCATATCGATTGCGACAACGGACCTCGGAATCCCGACCACGGTCGAGTGATCACCCGTCCTGACCCTGAAACCAAAAGGATCTTGACCGAGGTCGGACGAGTACCCATTCCAGTCCAGGACCCGGACGAATACCAGCCCTGACCCAGGACCCCGACAACCGACCCCCTCAATCCCCTCACCAGATACCGGCCACGACTGGTCGACTATTCGTCAATTTGGGGTCCACGATCATCCGTTCTCCCTCCCGAGGTTTAGCGGGAGTAGTCGTGGTCACAGTAGTGACAAAATACTCGAAACCCATTAACGACGACGGTCACAGAGACAGGAGTTCCCCTTCGGGGTTGACGGAGGACGGAGAGATACGTCGAGAAATTCAAGTCATTCACACACAATAGGTCCGACGAATTTTCAGTGACGGAGACGAGACCCAGAACCTAGAACACGTCAAAACATACATGGGAAATCCTCGTCTCAGAAACAAAGGATGTCGGGAACCGAGAGGACACATGTTCGGGGTGACCGGAATTTCGATGTACAAGATCTCCGAGTAGAAGGAACACGACCCCATGGGTTCCACCCCAAACCTGGGGAATGAAGAACCGCTCTACAGATGATAACACTGATATGAGGACGACACACAACGGACAGACCCCCACACCAAGAACTAGAGTAGTACGGGAGAATGGGAAGAACAACACCTAGAAAGAAATATGGAAGTCAACACCTAAGAGGAACTACCACCGCGATACTTATCAACATCAAGACCAAAGCCACCGTCCTCCACTCGGTCCTAGAAGGATAAGACGGTAGACCGATGGACAGTTTTAATATAAAGAATACCCTGTACAGACGACAATCCTTTTATAAAGTTAAAAAAGAGTAGACTTTCAAAAATGAAACGAAAATCAAAATGTGACCCATATTTTAAGATCACTAAAAAGGGGGGAAGAGTCGTGAGGTAACAGAAGTCCGAAGACATTCGAGTTTGTTGTTCAAGTATCATTAAGTATAGAAAAAAGGAAACAGTTATTGTACGAAAAAAGAGACCGATGAAAATTCCAAAAAGAGAAATAATGTTTAAAAGTAGTCAAAGTAATATCACAAGGAAACGTATCAAAAGAAACAACTAATAACACGATCAACCCTAAACAATGCAAAGAACCTAAAAAAAAAAAATTAATTTTTCTTAAAAACCGACGTGACACACCGAATGTCCTAGAACCCAGGAACTGGTCATTAACTTGGGTGTCTCAGGTTTGGTGATCCGTTGGGTAGGTCTCTTAAAGACCTGGAAACCCAAATCTCAAAAGTAGTTAAAACCTTTTAAAAGTCCGGAGTAAATAAGTTCATAAAAAAAGATAAAAGGAAGAGAAAGATTAACATAAATACGATCTGATAAACTATTACAGACTTCCTGGTAACTCCAAGGAAAAAATAAAAAAGGATATTAAAAAAGAAAAACACAAAGAAAAACTTAAGTTTAAGTAACAAGAAAATAAGACCCCATAGATCAGACATTTAAGATGAGACATTTTTAATCTTTTTATGTTAAAAGTACAACATAAAGAGTAAACGAAGACAAAATGTGACAAGGGAAAAGGGGGTAATATGAACATAAAAAGAAACTTAGAAACTCGTATAGTGTGTAAATAAAAACTCGTATAGTGTAAATAAAATCACAAAAAGACTATTAAGTCAAAGAAATAATAAAGACCCAGGAACATTAAAGACTCCTTATAAATACAGATAAAAATAACGTGTATTAGTTATTTGATCTAAAATAAGACTGTAAAAGTGAAATAAATGTAATAAAATTTTAAAAAAAATAACTTCACATCAACTAAATGTTACAATATGATCAAAGTCTACACGTCGGTTCACTGAGTCAACATTATGAATGTACATACAAATATATGGATAGGGAAAAGTCTATTGAAAAGAAACATCTAAAAATGTTCTATAACTTATATTAAGGGAACGACATGTCATCCGAGAACAACAAATACATCGAGTATATTTCACCATACTTAGACAATCAGGGTATGAGGATTAAACAAGGTAAGGGGTTGAGAAAGGGGAAACCATTGGTACTCAAACAAAACATATAGACACTCAGAGAAAGACAAACCCTCAAAATAAACGTAGTAAAAAAATCTAAGGTGTATATTAACTATAGTATTATATAAACAGAAACAGACTGGATCAAGTGAATCATACTATTAAAGATCCTGGTAAGTACAACGACGTTTACCGTAATAAAGTAAGAAAAGATACCGAGTCATTATAAGGTAACATATATATGGTGTAGAATAAGTAGATAAGTAGACAGTTACCTGTAAATCCAACGAAACTACAGAACCGATAACATTTATCACGACGTCACTTGTAACTCCATATACATAGAAAAGTTTAATATCAAAAGAGACCCATATACGGGTCCTTACCCTAACGACCCAGTATACCATTGAGTAAAAAATCTAAAAACTCTTTTGACAAGAGGTATCACTGACGTGACTAAATGTAAAAAGACCCAGGAAATATTAGTTGACTAAAAAGATGATCAATACACTGTGTGAAAAAGACGAAGAACCTTCAGATGATTAAAAAATCTATATTTTGTAACGTAAAAAAGGTAACAACTCGCGATCCATAACAGAATAAGGAAATACCACACAAACTCAAACTGTCCGTTAATTTAATGAACACCTAATCAAACTGAGAAAGTTTTGAACAAAAATTTCGAGTATATTTGATCCGGATCTCATCGGAAATGAAATTCCCATCAAATCAAGATATAGATTCTACACTGAGAAACCTCAAATACGATTTACATAAGTCACTACAAGGGAGGTGAGACCGTCCACTTACGAGTATACTAAGGTTGACACATACTCGAGACCCTTAATAAATCGAACTTTGTGGAACATTACGAGAAAAGAACTTTCAAGAGAAAGGGAGGAACACCTCGTAATAGGACTCGTACATGTCTACCGAAAAAGTCAGTCTCTGACTTTCCCTGAAGTAAGTCTAAAGACCTCGAGAAAGAAACACATAGAGGAGGATAGACACGAGAGACGATTTAAGATCGACGGAACCGAAGAGACTTGAAACTAGAGACATCAGATTTAAACTATTCTGACGACCCTAGACTCAAGAGAGAGTCGGACTTACCGTCAAGTCTTTAACGGAGGTCCGTCCACCTGGTCTCCTGATGTATTGAGTGAGTGAACAGGGAAAAAGAGTCACTAGTGTCGGGACATGACGGACGACAGGTAACAGACTTTCGTCAAGCAAGACAAAAGTCGAAAAAACATTACCATCTTCACTACGTCTTTTCTCTGACTTCGTTCTCTTCTACCAGTGTAACGTTCAGTGTAAACTCAGGGACCCTACCGGAGGTTTACACCCTATAACCGAAGTACGTCCTTTCTTAAGTTCTCACTCGGTATCATTTCACTTCCTTCCAAATAAGTCCCTCGTTTTTGTGAGAGATCTGTCTCATACCCGGTAGAGTCTTCCGGTCTCTCCGTTCTCACCTTGGTCCTATACTCCAACAGTCAAAAACATTCCCTACTCATTAAAGTATCCGATTACTCACCCTCCTCATAAGGTCAATATACCCCCCTCTCCACCGCTAAAGGTCCGAAGGAAGTATCGAGCCAACTATTCTTAGACGGACGTTATGTCCTCTGGGACCAAACTAAGGACCCAGTCCTTCTAGGTGACCTCTTCCCTATCCAATGGGTGAGGTCATAAGAACCCGAAGGGAACACCGAGTCGACCATTTCTTAAACGGACGTTACACCCTCTGGACCCAAGTCAGGGACGCAACCCTTCTAAGGGACCTCTTCCCTTTCCGATAGGTGAGGTTATAAGACCGGATCTCTTAAGGTACCTGACATAGCAGGTACCCCAATATTTCCCAACCTGTACTGACTCTCTGAAAGTGAAAGTGAAAAGTGACGCCTAAAGGTCTTTAACCTGGTGGGGGTGGTGGTGGGGGGAGGGGCGAAAACTGGAGAACACCAGTAGGAATCTTGGTTGTACCGTGGACCTTATATCGTAAATCACACGACTACACAACGTTACCCGTATGTGACTTCGAGTTCCAACTCATCTTCAACTGATCAGGCGGTAGAACCTGGAGGAGTCAAATACGACACAGTAACCCGATACGGTAAGAAAATTTCCAACACGGGACTGTGGAAACACAGAGTCTTCCATTAAAATCTGAGAGTAAGAAAACGGAGAAAGAAAACTGATCTTGATTTTTTCTGGTATCTGTATGTTCCACGATTCAAGTACTCTGAAAATGTCATTCCACATTTTACTTTACTTTTGGTACACAAATCGTGATATTCGGATACCTACACTCCGTCCACCCAGAAGAGACGTTTGTCTATTTTCAAAAAGATTTCTTTCTCGGTCTAGATGTTCCAGACCCGGTCACCATAAACTCGATTATGTTTCTCTTCGTAAACCCACGATTTTCCCGTCTAAGATCCAAAGGATGTTTTCTAGGAAAAGTATATGTGGCTCCTTTGGTCTTAACTTTCTCTGTGCACATGGGGTTACAAGTAACGTCGTGACAAATATTTTCGGTCCTGTACCTTCGTTGGATCTACAGGTAGTCGTCTACTTACCTATTCTTTCGACACCATGTATATGTGTTACCTCATAATGAATCGGTAATTTTTCTTATGTAAACTTAGTCAAGATTACTCCACCTACTTTGACCTCGGACAATATGTCTCACTTCATTGGGTCTTTCTTTTTGTGGTTATGTTATATGATTGCGTATATATACCTTAAATCTTTCTACCATTGCTATTGGGACATACACTCCGTCGTTTTCTTTGTGTCTACATAACTAGTCAGAAAACCTGAGACACCCTCTCCCTCTCCCACCCTACTAAACTCTCTCACCGTAACTTTGTACATATTATAGTATATTCTTTACTTAGCAGTCAGATCTAAACTACGTCCTATGTCCTACGGACCCCGACCACGTGACTCTACTGGGTCTCCCTACCATACCCCTCCCTCCACCCTCCCCCCAAGTCCTAACCCTTGTGCACATGTAGGTACCGTCTAAGTACAACTACATACCGTTTTGGTTATGTTGTAACATTTCATTTTTATTTATTTATTTATTTTATTCTTTTTCTAGGACAAGTCTTCCAGATCCCACCCTGGGGTATGAAAGACAAAAATTGTCCGTGAGATTCTACTAAGACTACGTAGTCTTACACCATACACCTGTAAACAATCTTTTTAGAGTCGATTCCTAGGGTCGTTTAGACCTTTTGAGTCGTCACCGATGTTCTGACCTTTTCCAGTCAAAAGTAAGGTTAGGGTTTCTTTCCGTTACGATTTCTCACGAGTTTGATGACGTGTTAACGTCAGTAGAGTGTATGATCATTTCATTACGAGTTTTAAGAGGTTCGGTCCGAAGTCGTTATACACTCGGTACTTGAAGGACTACAAGTTCGACCAAAGACTTTGCCGTCTCCTTGGTCTCTAGTTTAACGGTTATAGGCGACCTAGTACCCTTTTCGTTCTCTCAAGGTCTTTTTATAGATAAAGACGAAATAACTGATACGGTTTCGGAAACTGACACACCTAGTGTTATTTGACACCTTTTAAGAAGTTCTCTACCCTTATGGTCTGGTGGATTGGACGGAGAAATTTTTAGACATACGTCCAGTCCTTCGTTGTCACTCTTCACCTGTACCTTGTTGTCTGACCAAGGTTTATCCTTTTCCTCATGTAGTTCCGACATATAACAGTGGGACGAATAACTTGAAGATACGTCTCATGTAGTACTCTTTGCGACCCAACCTTCTTTGTGTTCGACCTTAGTTCTAACGGCCCTCTTTCTTTAAAGCTATTGGAGTCTATACGTCTACTGTGGTGGGAATACCGTCTTTCACTTCTCCTTGATTTTTCGGAGAACTATTTTCACTTTCTCGTCTCACTTTTTCAACCGAATTTAGAGTTGTAAGTCTTTTGCTTGTAGTACCGTAGGTCAGGGCAGTGAAGTACCCTTTATCTACCCCTTTGTCACCTTTGTCACAGTCTGAAATAAAAGACCCCGAGGTTTTAGTGACGTCTACCACTAACGTCGGTACTTTAATTTTCTGCGAATGAGGAACCTTCCTTTCAATACTGGTTGGATCTGTCATATAATTTTTCGTCTCTGTAATGAAACGGTTGATTCCAGGCAGATCAGTTCCTATACCAAAAAGGTCATCAGTACATACCTACACTCTCAACCTGACACTTCTTCCGACTCGCGGTTTCTTAACTACGAAAACTTGGTACCACAACTTCTTCTGAGAACTCTCAGGGAACCTGACGTTCCTCTAGGTTGGTCAGGTAAGACTTCCTCTAGTCAGGACCCTAAAGAAACCTTCCTTACTACGATTTCGACTTTGAGGTCATGAAACCGGTGGAGTACGCTTCTCAACTGAGTAACCTTTTCTGAGACTACGACTCTCCGTAAACCCCGTCCTCCTCTTCCCCTGCTGGCTCCTACTCTACCGACCTACCGTAGTGCCTGAGCTACCTCCACTCAGACTCACTAGAGGCCCTCAACCACTACCTGTCCCACCGGACCGCACGACGATAAGTACCCCAGCGTTTCTCAGTCTGTGCTGACTTGCTGACTTGACTTGACTTGACTTCCTTCATAGAACCACAATGATATCTTAAGTTAGAGTATGTGTACTCACCCCGGAGATGAACCCATTTTCTGATCGTCCCCTCGTTCTTATCCCATTGTTTCCCGGTTATTCTTTCTCGATCGGAAGAGTTGGTTTATCTTCCAGTTCTCTATCCTCTCACACTCGTCCCTCACTCTTCCGTAAGCTTAGGTATTAACGAAAGGGAGGTGTCCGACGGATCTGACACATACCTTCCACGGGCAGTCCTATTTCTCCGACTTCGATAAGGTGTGTCCTTCCAGTTTGTGTTCTCGTCGGGTCTTCCTTCTGTCGATTTCAGTCTCGTCGATCTTTTGGAACGAAACGACCTTTGACGTTTGTGACTAATCTACTTGAAAACGGAGACGTCATCACGCCGGATAAAGTACTCTACGAGGAGAGGTAAAGGTCCTCGAGAGATCCCTGTGCTAAAATCGAAACATCACTAAGTACGATCCAACAATACGTCCAGTTTAACGGAATCACGAAATAGCCTTTCGACTCATGTTTGTCTCCTTCACCCCAACTAGAGTAGTAGTTTCAAGGATTTTCTGGACAGAGTCATCCTCAAATTTTTAAGTCCATGTGACTCACGTCGAGGCTTAGGAAATAATTGAAAGATAACTCCTCAGTTTAGAAGGATAGAAGGTAGTTTTAGGTGATTGGTGGTGACCACGAACCTCGTTTTTCTCTTCAGAAAGTTGATGTCTATTTCCTTGGTGTGTTTTACTCAGAAGTCCCTGTTTGTACGTATAAGGCTGTTTATCCGGGTGATATATCGAAGAAGTCTTATCCTACACGTGAACTTGGACACTCGTTCCTCTCCCGAAACCTGAAAGTTCAATTACTGTGGTCCTTCCACTCTCACCTCCATTTTGTAGTCCTTTTACAGAAACACTGAATGAAATGTTAGAAACCACCAACATCTGTCGAGTATTCCGGTCTTTCGCTAGGACAGGTGTCCCCTGACCGTAATTGGACAACACACTCCTCAGTTCTCTGATGTTACAACATCCTGAAACGTTGGTGTCAACGTTTTATAGTTAGTGTCAAGGTATCACCCATAAGAGTCTTCTTATCAGTGTCTTTAGAATAAGATCCTTTCCTGACTGTTTAAATCTTTCTCTGAACTAATTTATTTCTTGTCTTTCTGGAGAAGTAAAACACCTCTTTTTTGACAAAGTCGATCACATATGATTAATTCTCAGGTGTCTAATAAAAAGAAGATACTTAATATCGTCGTAAAATGTTTACACAAAACGGGTTATAAGTGGATAACCCCACGAAGTATCTTTTTCTCAAAGTACCAGTTTAAAACCCTTTTGTGACGGATGATATTGTAAGAACCCCTTACATGTCTTACGATAAGTTATTTTTTTCCTCTTTATTTTTTATATATGTTCAAGCGTATATATATATATATAAAATTTACCTTTCTACTTCTTAATTTTTACCGTACGTCTAGTTCTTCGTTGTCTTGACCTGTACCTTGTTACCTGGTCAAGCTTTCACCCTTTACTCATGTAGTTCCGACATATAACAGTGGGACGAATAAACTGAAGATACGTCTCACATGTAGTACACTTTACGGTCTGACCTACTTAGTGTTCGATCTTAGTTCTAACGGTCCTCTTTATAGTTGTTGACGTCTATATGTCTACTATGGTAGTATTACCATCTTTCACTTCTCCTTGATTTCTCGGAGAACTACTCCCACTTTCTCCTCTCACTTTTTCGACCGAATTTTGAGTTGTAAGTTTTTTTGATTCTGGTACCGTAGGCTAGAGTAGCGAAGTACCATTTATCTACCTCTTTTTTACCTTTGTCACTGTCTGAAATAAAGAACCCGAGGTTATAGTGACACCTGCCATTGACGTCGGTACTTTAATTCTACGAACGAGGAACCTTCTTTTCGATACTGTTTGGATCTGTCGTATAATTTTTCGTCTCTGTAATAAAACGACTGTTTCCAGGTATATCAGTTTTGTACCAAAAAGGTCATCAGTACATGTCTACACTCTCAACTTGGTATTTCCTCCGACTTATGGTTTAACTACGAAATCTTGACATCACGACCTCTTCTGAGTACTCGTAGGGAACCTGGTGTTCCTCTAGTTTGGTCAGTTAGCATTTCTTATAAGTAACCTTCCTGTCTCCGACTTCGACTTGGAGGTCATGAAACCGGTGGACTACACTTCTCGTCTTAGTGACCTTTTCTGGGACTACGACCTTTTCTAACTTCCGTCTTCTTCCTCTACTGTCTCCTACTCTACCACCCTGCCATAGTAACTGAGTTCCCTGTACTCAAACTCGTTGAAGACCCTCTCCTATTTCCTGTCCCTTCGGACCGTAAGACGTCAGGTACCCCAATGTTTCTCAACTTGCACTGAATCGTCGACTTGTTGTAGTTATCCTCTCCCTCCGTCATTGTATCTCCCTCACATCTATCTTTAATATGAATGGATTTATATGTAGGAAAACATATAAATTAGAGTCTTAGTACATTTATAATACCTCTTAAGATTTTGTTTCGATTTATTTTTAAATTTTCGTTTTGGTGACTTTTAACTTTCAAGTCAAGTCAAGTCAAATCAGCGAGTCAGCACAGGCTGAGAAACGCTGGGGTACTTAGCGTCGTGCGGTCCGGAGGGACAGGTAGTGGTTGAGGGTCTCAAGTGAGTCTAAGTGTAGGTAGCTCAGGCACTACGGTAGGTCGGTAGAGTAGGAGACAGCAGGGGAAGAGGAGGACGGGGGTTAGGGAGGGTCGTAGTCCCAGAAAAGGTTACTCAGTTGAGAAGCGTACTCCACCGGTTTCATGACCTCAAAGTCGAAATCGTAGTAAGGAAGGTTTCTTTAGGGTCCCGACTAGAGGAAGTCTTACCTGACCAACCTAGAGGAACGTCAGGTTCCCTGAGAGTTCTCAGAAGAGGTTGTAGTGTCAAGTTTTCGTAGTCAAGAAGCCACGAGTCGGAAGAAGTGTCAGGTTGAGAGTGTAGGTATGTACTGATGACCTTTTTGGTATAGGAACCGATCTGCCTGGAATCGACCGTTTCATTACAGAGACGAAAAATTATACGATAGATTCAACCAGTATTGAAAGGAAGGTTCCTCATTCACAGAAAATTAAAGTACCGACGTTAGTGGTAGACGTCACTAAAACCTCGGGGTCTTTTATTTCAGACTGTGACAAAGGTGACAAAGGGGTAGATAAAGGGTACTTCACTACCCTGGCCTACGGTACTAGAAACAAAAGACTTACAACTCCAAATTCGGTTGAAAAAGTGAGACGAGAAAGTGAAAGTAGTTCTCCGAAAAATCGAGAAGAAGTGAAAGACGGTATTCCCACCAAAGTAGACGTATAGACTCCAATGACTATAAAGAGGACCGTTAGAACTAAGGTCGAACACAAAGAAGGTCAGGTCTCAAAGAGTACTACATGAGACGTATATTCAATTTATTCGTCCCACTGTTATATGTCGGAACTGTATGAGGAAAAGGATAAACCTTGGTCAGACAACAAGGTACAGGTCAAGATTGACAACGAAGGACTGGACGTATGTCTAAAGAGTTCTCCGTCCA
>SJYO01035988.1:35023798-35178772 GCA_006410555.1 Capra ibex | reverse complement strand
TAGGTGGTTTTTACGGATCTTTGTTACTGGTTGGGTCATCGTTATTCGTGGGGGTGTTGGATCTAATACAAAAGATATACAGTGAACGGTGATTTCCTTGGTCCTGAGAAACCTCTTTACCAACGAAGGTTCAAACCCTGTGTTTTTTTGGACCTTTGAAACAGTTCGGTCTTTCTTTTCCTCGGTAATTTATCATGGTCTTACTACAGTTTTCTGACTTGTCAATGGACTCATTCAAGAGGAACTGGTTTCTACGCTACGAAAGTCGTAGTTTTTCCTATTAGTTACGTTACAAATGTACGTTTCCAAGTGTTACTTTGGTTTTAACTTTTGGAGGTAACCTATAGGAATCTTGTAAAGTCTCTTCGTAGAGTAATTTTTTTTCTTTTTTCACTTAATCTCTTTTCTTAGTCTTCAAATAAAAAAAATAAAAAATAAAAAAACATAGAGTCCCATTGGTTTTTGTCTATTTCTTTTAAAAGAGAAATATCCTTCAATTGACAATTTACTTCTTCTTTATCGTTTGAATTCTATAGTAGTCAAGTCAAGTCAGTGAGTCAACACAGGTTGAGAAACACTGGGGTAGTTGGCGTCGTGTGGTCCGGAGGGACAGGTACTGGTTGACGACCTCAGGTGCGTTTGGGTACAGGTAACTCAGTCACTACGGTAGGTTGGTAGAGTAGGAGACAGTAGGGGAAGAAGAGGACGGGAGTTAGAAAGGGTCGTAGTCCCAGAAAAGTTTACTCAGTCGAGAAGTGTAGTCCACCGGTTTCATAACCTCAAAGTCGAAGTTGTAGTCAGGAAGATTAATTGTGGGTCCTGACTAGAGTAAATCCTACCTGACCAACCTAGAGGAACGTCAGGTTCCCTGAGAGTTCTCAGAAGAGGTTTTGGTGTCAAGTTTTCGTAGATAAAAATCTAGATTACTGTAATTTCTTTCTAGAAGTGATTGAAATTTTTCATCATAATTTCTCTTTATAGTACTCAATTTCCTTTTTCAAGAAAAGAAAGTCTCGTCTCCAACCGTGTGATTCGGGACAACCGGTGAGACCGGTGACGAACAAAAAATTCATTTCGAATAACCTTGAGTCAATCGGGGTAAACAGATACCGACGAACACGTGATGTCACCGTCTCGACTCATTAATGATGTCTCTGGAATAGACTGGAAACGGTTGGTTAGGGACAGAATCTATGGATGACTACTTTTCTCTATGGTTAGCTTTTCTCCACTACGGACCCTAAACGAAATTTTATAACGTCCCTACCATCTTACCCACTACTATATCTACTTAGTTTTGACTAGTACAACTTAAAATTAAGTAATATGATAAAAGAGGTGAAAGTAAATAAAAACTTTGAAAAGTTTACTTTATAAAATTTCTATTCCATTTCGATATGAATTACTGTATTTTTATAAAGGTACTATACAACAATTCACTTATTTCATTCAACGTTTTACGATACAGTATTAAGGTAAACTCATTTTTTTTTCATATATACATACATATACGTATGTCTACACATATTATCTTTTCTGTTTTAACAATTCTCACGTTTACCGTTACCACCTTATCCTTTATCCATCCCAAAAAAAAAAAGTGAAGAATATTAAGACAAAACAAACTAAAAAAATCGTTACATAAAAATATCGTTAAAAATTTTTCAATATCTGACACAGTGTTAAAGAGATAGAAGGGTTAACTTAAGGTTTCTTTTACCTACTAGTGGAGAACTACTTTCTATAAGGTTTCTGTAAAAGTACATGTAAACAGACTAAATAAATAACGATTCGTAGAAAATATATAGAGAAGATAAAGTTCCTTTTAAGGTATCAGGGTGAAAAGGTTTCATTTTCAGTTCTGAGTTGAAGGGTCGGAGGAAGTATCGACCACTTACCCACAGTGACTCTAGGTCCTGGACGGTAATTTGTTCAGACCCCTTCCACCCCAAATCTCTACCCGCACCGTCCTCTCCCCCCGTACACCCGAGGTGGTGGTGCACCGGTAACCCAGTCACCTCCGAGGGAAAGACCTCGTCGAGGACCTCGTTACCTAGACTGGGTACGATGTAGTCGTACTCACCCGGGATCTTGAGTGATGTACACGACGACGGTCCTTTTATCCATCCCGAAACGACCTCGACGGGAACCCACCCCCCCAGAACAAGGGTCTTCGTCACAGACATTCCGAGAGTGTATGAGATTATTTAGGAAAGAAAATTTTGTCTGAGTCGTCCTTCGAATGTGTTCGGAGAATCGAAGTAAGTGGTCTCTATCCGTCTTCTTCGTTCTTGATGTGAGGGTGTCGTCGATCTTACTTTTGGTGTAGTGTTTTTCAATTAGTCTCACTTTTTAATCTCTGATACAGGGTCTACTTCCCTGTTCTATTTTGAGGTCTTTTTGTTGATTTACTTTATCTCTATCCGTTGGAAGGTCTTTTTCTTAAGTCTTATAACTACCACTTCTACTAGGTCCTAGAGTCTTTTTTTTTTACTTCTACGTTCTTTACAAATGGTTTCTGGATCTTCTTGATTTCTTGTTCTTGTTGTTGTTTTGTTTTGTTTTTTGTCTCCACTTACTATGTGATCTTCTAAAGTTATCGTCTGACTCCGTCTTCTTACCTATTCACTGGACCTTCTGTCTGACCTTTAGTGACGACTTTTTATCTTGTATCCTTTTCATTTCTTTTTGTTTTTTGTTTCTGACGTATTCTCTGGAGACCCTATTGTAATTTATATGGTGTAAATGTAGTATTACCAGGACCTTCCTTTTCTCTCTGTCTTTCCTGGACTCTTTTGTAAACTTCTCTATTATCGACTTTTCAAGGGATTGTACCCTATCCTATTGTAATTTATGTGGTGTAAACGTACGTTTACCAGGACCTTCCTTTTCTCTCTGTCTTTCCTGGACTCTTTTGTAAACTTCTTTATTATCGACTTTTCAAGGGATTGTACCCTTTCCTTTCTCAGTTGGTTCAGGTCTTTCGTGTCTCTCAGGGTCCGTCCTATTTGGGTTCCTCCTTGTGTGACTCTGTAAGTCATTAGTTTGACTGTTTTTAATTTCCGTTTTTATTTTATAATTTTCGTTGTTCCCCTTTAGTACTTTATTGTATGTTCCCTTGAGGGTATTCCAATAGTTGACTAAAGAGATTGTCTTTGAGATGTTCTGACTTCCCTCATCGTACTGTATAAATTTCACTACTTTTCCTTCTTGAATGTCGGTTCTTTTGAGGTGGTCGTTCTAAGAGTACGTCTAAACTACCTCTTTAGTTTTAGAAGGGTGTGTTCGTTTTCAATTCTCTTAAGTCGTTGTGGTTTGGTTGAAATATTGTTTATGATTTTCTTGAAGAGATACGTCCTTTGTGTTCTTTTCCTTGTCTGGATGTGTTCTATTTGGCTCTTGTTAATTCTTTTACCATTATCCTAGTAGGTATAGTTACTGATAGAATTTACATTTACCTAATTTACGGGGTTGGTTTTCTGTATCTGACCGACCTGACTACTTTTGTACATGTACATACGTGAAGGTGAATGGTGTAGTGAGATGAATTAGGTGATTTTGACACACATTAATAAAATAATAAAATATTACAATCCAATTAGTACAAAAGTAATACCGAACGTTAACATTAATAGAAAGTTAATAACAGACCGATAAATGACACTTTTGACTATTTCTATAAAATAATAACACTAATACGTCGATAATAAGTGAATTATGGTAACATAGTACTAACCAGTTGTTTTTCATTATCCTAAGATACAGCAATTTTGATGGTAAATTATCTTTTTGGACATTAGTGAAAGATTTTAGGTTTATGTGTAATCTTAATAGAACCTTTAAAAACTTTTTATGTTTGTATGTTCATAACAAAAAAGGAGGTTTCATAGATAGTATGATTAAAGAGTAACACTATAATTAAAGAGTAAATTTATGCAAGAAGAGACTTTAGTGGGAGAACACAAAAAGTTAGAAAATTGAAGTAACTCCGAAAGTCACCGATTCAGTTTTAGAGAGAACAATTAACAGTGCAACGAGAACTTTTATGGACCCAATAAAAGTTTATAGAGAACTATAACTAAAGATTGTATTAAAGTGTCACCATTCTCTTGTCTGAGATACTAAATTTATAGGAAGACGGATAAGTAAGATAATTAATAAAAAGAAAAAAATATTGTCTTCATAAAAATAAAATAATAAAAAAATGAAATGTTATAACATAACCAAAACGATATGTAGTTGTACTTAGACGGTGTCCACATGTGCACAAGGGGTAGGACTTAGAGGGAGGGGTATGGTAGGGAGACCCGGTAGGGTCACGTGGTCGGGGTTCGTAGGACGTAGTTTGGACCTGACCGTTAAGTAAAGTACATACTATAATATGTACAAAGTTACGGTAAGAGGGTTCAGTAGGGTGGGAGAGGGAGAGGGTGTTTCAGGTTTTCTGACAAGATATGTAGACACAGAGAAAACGACAGAGTGTAATTCCCAATAACAATGGTAGAAAGATTTAAGGTATATATACGTAATCATATGACACAACCACAAAAAGAAAGACCCAATGAAGTGAGACATATTATCCGAGGTCAAAGTAGGTGGAGTAATCTTGACTAAGTTTACATAATAAAAATTACCGACTCATCATGAGGTAACACATATACATGGTGTCGAAAGAATAGGTAAGTAGACGACTACCTGTAGATCCAACGAAGGTACAGGACCGATAATATTTGTCACGACGCTACTTGTAACCCCATGTACACAGAGAAAGTTAAGACCAAAGGAGCCACACATACGGGTCGTCACCCTAACGACCCAGTATTCCGTCAAGATAAACGTTAAAAAATTCCTTAGAGGTGTGACAAGAGGTATCACCGACATGATCAAACGTAAGGGTGGTTGTCACATCCTCCCAAGGGAAAAGAGGTGTGGGAGAGGTCGTAAATAACGAACGTCTAAAAACCTAGCGTCGGTAAGACTGACCACACTTCACCATGGAGTAACACCAAAACTAAACGTAAAGAGATTATTACTCACTACAACTCGTAGAAAAGTACACAAACAATCGGTAGGCATACAGAAGAAACCTCTTTACAGATAAATCAAGAAACCGGGTAAAAAACTAACCCAGTAAATAAAAAGACCTTAACTCGACGTCTTCAACGAACATATAAAAACTCTAATCAACAAACAGTCAACGAAGTAAACGATAATAAAAGAGGGTAAGTCTTCCGACAGAAAAGTGGAACGAATATAAAAGGAAACAACACGTCTTCGAAAATTAAAATTAATCCAGGGTAAACAAATAAAAACGAAAATAAAGGTTATAAGATCCTCCACCCAGTATCTCCTAGCACGACACTACATACGACGTCTCACAAAACGGATAGAAGAGGAGATCAAAATATCAAAGACCAGAATACAAATCTAGAAGTTAGGTAAAACTCAAATAAATACACATACCACAATCTTTCACAAGATCAAAGTAAGAAAATGTTCACCAACTGGTCAAAGGGGTCGTGGTGAACAATTTCTCTAACAGAAAAGAGGTAACATATAAGAACGGAGGAAACAGCTGCTATTCCACAGGTATCCACACACCTAAATAGAGACCCGAAAGATAAAGCAAGGCAACTAGATATACAGACAGAAACAAGGTCATGATATGAGAGAACTACTGACACCAAAACATCATATCGGACTTCAGTCCGTCCAACTAAGGAGGTCAAGGTAAGAAGAAAGAGTTCTAACGAAACAGATAAGCTCCAAAAACCATAAAGGTATGTTTAACACTTTAACAAACAAGATCGAGACACTTTTTATGGCAACCATCGAACTATCCCTAACGTAACTTAGATATCTAACGAAACCCATCATATGAGTAAAAGTGATATAACTAAGAAGACTAGACGTCCTTCGGTCACACTTCTAAGGGCGGGCACTGTTCCAGTACTCCTTCCTTCGACTGTATGCGTTCTTTAAGGATTCGTACATGGGGTTGTTTATAGACGGCCAAAAACACGAGACGAAAAGATGAGAAGACTGTAAGAGACCTTTTTCATTTAAGTCCCGAAATCAGAAGACGTAAACTTTCTCACAAAGTTAGGTCTTTGGGGAGACTACCGAAAGATCGGACGGACGTCCTGAGCATGTCGACCCGCACACTGACAAACTCCGGAGGACTGGTGTCCTCCGTGTCCTTCGAATTTTGTAGGATCCTTACATCCCCGAAGGCTCCTCAGTTTTAGAAATCTTATCCTGACTAATTTCAAAAGTAAACAACTCGGTTATGAACGACGATTTAAAAGTATAGGAAATAAAAATCTATATCAACCATATATCTTTTTGTTCATCATCTGGACCATAATCGTTGTAATCTAGAAACTCAATTCATGGAAGAAACAATATAGGGTGACGTGGAAACAAGATATCTCTACATTGAAATTACGAAATTCCTCTACGTCTAATTTCTTTTTGTGAAGTCCCCTTTGTTTTAATTGTAAGTAATTCCTTCTCTCTGTTTTTCACAATTATTCGGAGAACCGGTCTTCTATTACATTTAGTGGACTCTGGAAAACATATGTTTTACTACATATCTTTCTCAGACCCAACGCTTGCGATGTATTAAAACACAATGGGTAACTAGAGGTATAAAATAGTTTTCATATTTTCCGGAAGACTTGTTATTTCCTACCCTGGTCAAAGAGCCTGATCAGAGAGCCGGACCAAAGAACTCTTAGACCGAGGGGGGCACAGAGAGAGAGAAGAAGAGAGGGAAAGGGAGGGAGGCGAGAAATGAAATTAAAGTCCGACTTAGAGGTGGACCCCGCGTCTCCGGGCGGTTCAGATGAATGAACGGGACCGACAATTCTGGGCGCGCTTTGCCTCGGATTCCACTCCGTGAGAATCTATAAGTTCGCTCACGGTCACCGGGTTGCATCTACCACGTTTAAGGAACAGACCTTAAAATAACCTGAAGACTAATTTGGTTCGATAAGTCGGGAGAAGAAGGTGAATTAGAAGGATGATGTGATATCAAAGAATTAGATTAGAATATAATTATTTATTTGTTCAGAAAGGTGTGGTTGCGGCAGGTGGGAAGCTTAAGGGACCTAGGTGGTCCCGACCTGGGGCCGTGACTAGGAACTTGTACCATATAAAGAGGTAGATAATTACAGGAGAAACTAAAGAAAGTAGTCACAAAACATCAAAAGAAAAAAAAATAAAAATAAAAATGAAATAAAATGAAATGTTATGACATAACTAAAATGGTATGTAACTGTACTTAGGTGGTGTCCACATGTACTCAAGGGTTTGTACTTGGGGGACGAGGGTGGAGGGTGGGGTATATATCCAGAAAATCAAAGAAATCCATCTATATAAGGATTCATAAAATAAGAAAAGCAACGTTACCACTTACCTTAACAAAGGAGTTAAAGAGAAAGATAAAAGAGTAATAACCACATGTCCTTACGTTCCCTAAAGACACACAACTGAAATATAGGACGTTGAAATGATATAAGTAACTAATCGAGATCATTAAAAGACCACCTCAGAAATCCCAAAAGGTACATCTCCTAGTACAGTAGACGTTTGTCACTCTCAAAATGAAGAAGAAAAGGTTAAACCTAAGGAAAATAAAGAAAAAGACGAGACTAATGACACCGGTTTTGAAGGTTTTGATACATACAACTCATCATCACCACTTTCACCCGTGGGAACAGAACAAGGACTGAAATCCCCTTTACGAAAGTCAAAGAGGGGTAACTCCTATTACAAACGACACCCAAACAGTATATATCAAAAATAATACAACTCCATACAAGGAAGATAAGGACGAAAGACCTCTCCAAAAAAAAAAAATAGTATTTACCTATAACTTAAAACAGTTTCCGAAAGAGACATAGATAACTCTATTAGTATACCAAAAACAAAAAGTTAAACAATTACACCACTTAATGTAACTAACTAAACACCTATAACTTCTTAGGAACGTAGGGACCCTATTTCGGGTGAACTAGTACCACATACTAGAAAAAGTACACAACAACCTAAGACTAACGATCTTAAAACAACTCCTAAAAACGTAGATACAAGTAGTCACTATAACCGGACATCAAAAGAAAAAAACACCGTAGAAACAGTCCAAAACCATAATCCCACTACCACCGGAGTATCTTACTCAAACCTTCAAATGGAAGGAGACGTTAAAAGACCTTCTCAAACTCCTCCTATCCACAATCGAGAAGAGCTTTAAAAACCATCTTAAGTCGACACTTCGGCAGACCTGGACCCGAAAACAAACGACCTTCTAAAGACTAATGTCAAAGTTAAAGGCACGAACACTACCCAGACAATTCTAAAAGATAAAGAAGGACCAAGTCAAAACCTTTTAACATGAAAAGATTCTTAAACAGGTAAAGAAGGTGCAACAGGTAAAATAACCGTATATTAACGACTATCATCAGAGAATACTAGGAAACATAAAGACACAACAGACAACACTAGAGAGGTAAAAGTAAAGATTAAAATAACTAAACTAAAAAGAGAGAAACGAAGAACTACTCAGACCGATTACCAAACAGTTAAAATAAATAGGAAAGTTTCTTGGTCGAAAACCGAAACAACTAAAAACGATACCAGAGAAACCAAAGAAAACGTAAATAAAGACGGGATTAAAAATTCTAAAGAAAGGAAGATGATTGGGACTCTAAGAAGTAAAGAAGGAAAAGATCAACGAAATCCACATCTCAATCCAATAAATAAACTGGAAAAAGAACAAAGAACTCCATACGGATATAACGATACTCGAAAGGGGAATCGTAACGAAAATGTCACAGGGTGTCCAAACCCCAACAACACAAAAGTAAAAGTAATCAAAGATACGTATAAAACTAAAGAAGACACTAAACAACCAATAAGTCGTCGTACAACAAGTCGGAGGTATACAACCTTCAAAATTATCAAAAAGAGGACATTAACTCTAAATTAGAATGACGTAACACCAGTCCTTTCTACGAACCTTACTAAAGTCAAAAAAACTTAAATGGATCCGATATAAATTCCGGGTCCTACACTAGATAGAACCTCTTTCAAGGTACATGTGAACTCTTTTTCCACTTTAAGTAACAAAACCCCACTTTACAGGATATCTATAATTAATCAAGATTGACCAGATAACATAGGAAATTTCAAACACAAAGGAACAATTAAAAGACAAATGAACTAGACAGGTATCCACACTCACCCCACAATTGTAGAGGGTGATAATAACACACTAACAATTAAAGGGGAAAGTATGAACAATCGTAAACAGAATGTATAACGTCACGAGGATACAACCCACGTATATATAAATATTAACAATATAGAAGAACCTAACTGTGAAACTAGTAATACATCACAGGCAGAAACAGAGAAAAATGTCGGAAACAAAATTTCAGATAAAATAGACTATACTCATAGCGATGAGGACAAAAGAAAACCAGAGATAAACACACCTTATAGAAAAAGGTCGGGAAGTGAAAGTCAGACATACACAGGGGACAAAACTCCACCCAGAGAACATCTGTTGTATATATTCCCAGAATAAAACCATAGGTAAGTCGGTCAGAAACAGAAAACCAACCCCGTAAGTTGGGTAAATGTAAATTCCATTAATAACTATTCATACTAGGGTAACTGTAAATGAAATAACAAAACCCAAGCTCAAATATGTAGGAAAAACACAAAGAACAGATCTCTTATAGGAAATCGTAAACAACCTTTCGAGCAAACCACCACGACTTAAGAAAGTCGAAAACGAACAGTCGAAAACTAAAGAGGAAGTATAAACTTACTCTAGGAACGACCCATGTCATTAGACACGACATCCAATGAAAGAAAGTAGTGAAATTCATATAGAACGGTAAGGGAGGACCGGACTTCTCGACGATAACTTTCTAGTCGACAATAGGAAGACCCTTAAGGGAACACACAATAAACAACAAAATGGGAACGACGAAAGTTATAAACAAGAAACACAAACTAGAAACAATTAAACTAATTATACACAGAACCTCACAAAACGGAACCCAAATAGGACAAACCCTGAGAGACCCAAAGAACCTGAACCCACTAATAAAGGAAGGGGTAAAATCCCTTCAAAAGTTGATATTAGAGGAGTTCATAAAAGAGTACCAGAAAGAAAACAGAATGAGAAGACTCTGAGGATACTAAGCTTACAACCCTGTAAATTGTCACTTGACCTCCAGAGACTCTAACAGAAGTAAAGAAAATTAAGTAAAAAAGGGAGAGACTAAGTAAATAAAGATGGTAAGAAGATGAAGTGGTTAGGATAGAAGACGGAGTAATAAGATGATAAACAACGGAGGTCTCACCAAAACTAGAGTAAATAAAGTAATAAGTAATATATAACTGAGAAGAAAAATAAAGAAAAGCCAGGAACAATTTGGAAAGAACGAAGAAGAGTTAGAAACAGAGGTCTGATAAAAAGACACGAAGGTAAAACTAAAGTTCTAAAACCTAGTAAAAGTGATAGTAATAAGTCTTAAGAAATAGTCCATCTAAGGGATAGAGAAGGATAAAACAAACCAAACCACCCGTAAATAGGACAAGAAAATGGACGACCCATAAGGAGACAGACAAGTAAAACAAATATAACGACGTAAACCCCACCGGAAAGACATCAGACCGTCAAACACCTCAAGAGAAATAACACCTTAAAGGAGTGACACCCACCCAAACATACCTACCGAACAGTTCCAAAGGACCAATCCCTTCGAACACAACCACAAGACCACCCACCTCGACCTAAAGAAGAGAGACCTCACGTGAATTCACAGGTCATTACTCAAAACTCTACAGTCACCCAAACCACACTGAAACCCGTCGGACATATAACTTCAAGTCACGATACAAGGACACAACGACCTTTTAAACGCACCATACAGAACGTGACTTTGGACAACCGGGAACCCACCACGAACCAAAGTCACATCCATACCACCACAAACTACTCGAGGACAGTTAATTACAAGGGACCTCAGTCCTCAGGAGACCACAAGAGTCCTAAACCTGAATTCGGAGGACGAAGACCAAAAGTCAGAGTAAAAATGTCATCAGAGTTCTAAAGAGGTAGATATGTCGTGGTAACTATTTTGTAAATTTCTACTTTTCAAAGAGGTGTCACTCCCTGTGGGTCTCTCCAAGTGTCTCAATGTACCTCTTCTCTTCTCCCACCTCCCTCAATCTCCACTGGACTTACTCTACTCAACCTTAGTTTTCCCCTCTCTCGTTCGATCGGTCATTAGTGAAGGGATACACGTGAGGTGTCAGACCTGGTGAGTCTCTACAAGTGCCTCAATATGTCTTCTTTCTCCCTCCTTCCTCTGTCTCCACTGGTCCTACTATTTCCCCCCTTAGTTTTCCTCTCTCTGTGTAGGTCGGTCATTAGTCAAGGGATTCACAAGAGGTGGTAGACCTTATGTGTTTCTCTAAGTGTCTAAACCCATCTCTTCTCTTTCCCCTCCCTCCTCTATTTCCGTTGGACCACCTCTTTTTCCTCTCAGGTTTCCCCACTCTCATAAGTTCGGTCATAAGAGCGAGAGTTCATTTTTACCCATGACTTTTAACCCAAGAATTTCAATGTTTTAACTATTGTTTATGGTTTATCGTTCGTAATTTTTAGACCTTATCTCCAACCTAAAAATTTTTACGTTATAATTTCTTTTCTTTTTTATCAGTGTTTTTAATATTATATATATATATACACTTCAAAAGAAATTTTTTATCCCAGAAAAAACCGTTTCATTATCATCCAATATTTTTACTTTTAATTTCCTCATTATCTCCCGAATTTTTAAAAAAATTTAATTTTTTTTCTCACTATCATTTTTATCATTTTTATATAGATCCTGAAAGAGACCACAACAACACCCGTCACACCCCAGTCAAGTAAAAGCCTATCAAGGAACCAGACCGAATATAAAGAGTTCTAGATATCCGGGGAAGGATACATCAACCATGATTGCTGTCCCAAAATTAGATAACGTGGACAGTGAAGGTTCCGTCAAGGGAGATAAAATCGAAGAAGACAAACGAACAGAGAAGTCACAGACTAAAGGCGGGACTGTGTTCCCCCCGTACTACCTGTGACAAAAGTCCGAGTGAACAAGTCAGCGCGACACCCCTCCCTCCCTGCGACGGTTGTTTATTGCGACCGCACACGAGCGCCACAGAGTCGGTGTGACCCGGGCGGGGGCGAGTGCCGCGCACACGGGAGGGACGGGTGTGACGAGTCCGAGATCCAACGAGACGACCCTTGACAGGTTCCGGTCGGGACCCGAGGTACATGGAGCGTCCAGGTTCGACGAGTCCAAGTCCGTGAACCCATCAAGAGTCTCCTCGTCTGAGTCGACCCGGACGTAAAACACGGGAAGGGTCGAGTCTACTACTCCACAAACCACTCACACCAGCGACGCTGAATAGTGGAAGGGGCAGGGACGGCGAGTCAAAAGACCCACATGTTGGTCACGTTGAAGAGTCCGTCTACAACTGGTAGGTCTTGGGGTCATTCAGAGTCAATCGTTTCTTCGGACGAACATCAAACCATCTATTACAGAAAGACCCCGACGTTAAAGGGGGAAGGTCGAGACCGACGGACAGTGACCTCCCCCTACCAGACTTCACCCGATCGAGACAAGTCAGGAAACAAGACACTTGTCCGGACCACTACAGAATCCAATCCCGAAAAGTGCGTCATCGATAGGGTGTCAGACCAAACGATCGGGTTCAATCAAGGGAGTCTAACGAGAGCCCCGTAAGTCCGGACCAGGAATGAGATTCGTTACGTCGGACGCGGAGGGACGGGTCGGGGGTCAACGATCACCGCCTACGTCCGCAGACGCGACGAAGAAGTGACGCCTCAATGGTGACTCGTGCATTAGACACCCAAAATTAATAAATAAATAAAAAGGAGGGTCAATACAACGGGAGACAGTAAGGTTCCGAACGGCGTCTAAACCGTCACTCTCACAAAGGATCACAAACCTTTGGAGAGAAAAATTCTGAGGGAAGGGTCCTCCCTCGAGGTAGGGATGGAGAAAACAGAGAAAAAAAAACAGAAAATATAAAAAAGGATGGAGGAAAGCTTCTGTTACCCGACGAAAAGACCCACGGACTACAGGAGACGGCCGTAAGTCTCCAACAAAACACTTTAAATGAGTCGCAAATTTACAAGAAAACTACTTAAACACCCTCTCTTTCACCAGAGGGTGAGGATAAGGAGACGGTGGAATCCTGGCGGAGAGGGTAAGATAATCAAAAACTCTAATACTATAACTTTGCAGTCGATTTTAATAAATAGATGAATTTATTAACATTATATGTTATCTTGATATACACAGAAAAAAGGATATAAACATTTCAGAGAATATTTATACAATAATATGAAAGTATTAAATTTTTTAGGGTCTAAATTTTTTTGGGTATTACTACGAATTATTTATAAACAACTCACCTACTTAATTACCAATTCAGACAAATGTCCCGGGTCATGTTCACGTCCAAAATTTCAATATATGTACCTTGTAATCCTTGAGGGTCTTACCTAGGGTTTTAACGTTTTACGTGATAGAGACTCGGTCCTGAACCCTTCGGACAATACTCATATCGACTCTGATCGTGGACCTTGAGGACGAATTATTCGAACAGAAGAGTAAGAACATGAGACACATGACAATAGTCTATTAAGAGGGTCTGAATTTAAGTTCCGGTCCTTATCCAATCTCTCCTTACTCTGACTCCTACTCCACCCCTCTTGATGTTGTATGTCCCCAGACCCCTCGAGTGAAGGATGAAAATAGTTCGGGACCTTAAAATAGATTTTGAAAGAAGACATCGTTTCGGGAAATTTCCGTTACCGTTTGTCTGAACACCAACGGTTCACCCTCCCCCAAACTTCTCCCTACCTCCCCCTCCAAACGTAATCGTATACATTTGATAACATATATCCTACATATTTGTTGTGTCCCTTAACATAAGTTATAGGATACTATTTGATACTACCTTTTCTTATAAATTTTCTTACATATATTTATATAGAAGACTATATTGACTTAGTCAAACGGGATATCGTCTTTAATTGTGTTGTAACATTTAGATGACATGAAGTTATTTTTTAACTAACTTTTTCTGTCACTGAGACTATGTAGACCTTTTATTTCCTCTTATAATTTTATAGAAGAAGGGACATTTTTTCCCGTCACCATTGTAATAGTACAAAAACAGAGTTAATTGTGGTCCATATTACGGGACATTTTTACAAGTTCTAGAAAGTTTCAGTCCCACAATCTAATGAACTTTTGTTATGAAAGGTACTCGAGTCATTAAGTCTGTTGAAGGTAGTTTTTTACTTTTCAATACAAGACTATTGTGTAAAGGGGTAGAAATCGGAAGATGGAAGTCAGGAAGTGGGCCTTTACTATCTAGAAGAAATTCTACCCCACTTCTTGGAAGAACTCATATCGTATAGGTCAGGGACACCAGTACAGAGGGTTCGTCCTGTTGTTTTGTCCTCCTCAGGTCAGTTCCGACTGTTCTCTTCTGGAGGGAGACGGAGGGTGACAGAGGAAGAGGTCCGAAGATCCGCGTTCCAACGGGAACGACTCCCCTCGGATTACGTGAGTCCCTTTTGATAAACCGAACTGTCCTAAAAAATCTAGGAACAAATTGTGAAACAACCACTATAAAATTTTAGATTTCATGGACCTTATTAGATCTTCAGATTTCATAGATCTTCATGTGAGATTCTGGAGCACCACTTCCAGACTGTCTTCACAAACATAACTGTTCGAATGTTCAAAGACATTCAAAAGTCTAAAGTAGACACGAGTAACTCTTCAAGTAAGTTGACGGATACGTGGTCGAGGAACCTCCGTTTACGAAAGAACCAAAGAACTTTGTAAGAAGATGTTTAAGGAAGTACTAAAGTCCGTCTTGTACTCCCCCTCGGAGGGGGAGAAGAAGAGACCTTTTCTGGGACCGGTGTATACTGTCTACCTTCGTGTAACTAATTTAGATTTCGATGACTTATTATTTTTGAGTACTTTTTATTTACACGAGTCTCTTTATTCGGAAAGATATCGTCGGGTAAGACAGTATAAAAGGACTGTCGGATAGATTAAATACTACCGTTAAGATACCGTTAAGGAGAATTAAAGGATAATACCCATCAAATAAAAAAAAGACGAAGATTTACGTATCATATTTTCAAAAATAACGTGTGTATTCCCTTTTCCTCTGTCGAAGGTCGTGTCTGGACTACGGTTGTACTGTAGAACTTAAAGGGGAACCTATATTCGAAGACATTTTCGAATAGTCAACTTTCAGACGTATCGTTCTTGTCAATACTAACCTCGGAGATAAATTGGGGACCTACGTTCCTTTCCAAAATTGTTAGAGTTCCACTTTTTATAATCCCTTTTTACCCCGTGGACGTTGGTATTTAAGACTTTCTAAGTGTCTAAAAGGTCGTTCTAGGTCTACCTATTCGGTTGAAGGAGTATACAAGGGTGGGTGACGACTTACGTACCGGGGACGGGAACAAGTAGATTTACAGGGACCCACCTGGTCCCCTGTCTCGTCGTCAGTCCTGACCCTCGTTTATCCTCCTGTCACCAACCGATTCACATTGTCACATTGTGCGTACTACTTTGGGTCGACTCCCTCAAAAGAAACCCGTCTTCTTTTGACGTCTCTACCAGATTTCACCGTTTTACCGACAAGGGGGTCCTGTAGGGGTCTCCCACGTCCACCTTCTTCTACTTCGTCACCCCGACGTCACACGGGTCACCTGTTTCTGTGACCAAGTGTGTTCAACTGTTCATGTCGAAATGGGTGAGAAAATGGTTATTTACACCTAAGGTATTTAGATTGATAGGACGGTTTCTTCCGACTTTGACAGGGGAGTGTTTGTCTTACTTCTCGTTCATAGATTTAAAGATTGTCGATACTTAACCACCCGAAGGGATCACCGAGACAACCGTTTCTTAGACGGATGTTACATCCTCTGGGTCTAAGTTAGGGACCCATCCTTTTCAGGGGACCTCTTCCCTTACCGTTGTGTGAGGACATAAGAACGGACCTCTTAGGGTACCTGTCTCCTCAAACCACCCGATGTTAGGTACCCCAGTGTTTCTCAGTCTGTACCGACTCACTTATTGTGTGTGTGTGTGTGTGTGTGTGTACTTTAAAGTCAAGTCAAGTCAAGTCAGCGAGTCAGCACAGGCTGAGAAACGCTGGGGTACTTAGCTTTAATCATGTGACCTTTCCTGTCTCTAGAATCTGGACCTTCTGGATGGAGACTTAGATCCGACACTCTAGAAAGAGTAGACTATAAATGACGTTAAAGGGTAAACGTTTCTCGACACTAAACTTTACCATAGAGACGGTGTGTGTGTGTGTGTGTGTGTGTGTGTGTGTTTACAACATTACACCCGCTTATCGAAGGAAGTGTAGAGAAGTACTTCGTAAAAATTTTTTTATTTTAGACGAAAGTCAAAAATGATATAAATGACAGTAAAGGTACGTTAAGTCATGAATGTAGTAGCATAGAGATAAACAAAACAAAGAACTCGATCAGATCCTCCGAGAACTCTGTTTACAGGTACAAAATCACTAAAATCGACGTTCTGTCGACCTTCATCCTAGAGTCAGAACAGAAGAAATTTCTTTATTAAGTCGTTTCTCTGGGTCTAACACTTCGTCTATTTCACAAATAATACACCTTCTCGTCTGTCCACTTGAACCTCCCTCAACGCAGGTCATCCTCACGAATCGAGCGAATATGTCCCGTCGGAAGACCCAACAGAGACCGGTCAGTAGAACGAACACGGACATGGACCAGACTGAACCCCAGGAAGGATCTCCCACACGTGTAGATTTGGTTTCTCCTAAAGTCGTGTCTCCAAAGATCCCCCGACCGTCCTGTATAATACCCAACCACGGGGGAGAGAGGAAACGGGGAAGGGTCTGACACACCCTTCTGTACACACCCGACCCTTTAGGGAAGCCGATGTTTTTACGCCTTCGACAAAAACCAAACAGAAGGTGGGTTAGTCCTGGACTACGAAGACGATCATAGAATGGAACTTCAAAGTTGTCCTCTGACCAACATTGAGGAATCGGACCCCGGGAAGATAGAAGATGGGAGAGTCCTGTGGGGTAAGACGTACTACGACTCACACAGACAAAACACTTGTATGTCTTATCCATTCCTTTACAAACAACTCATTCCTTTTCTGGAAGTGAAAAAAAGTACACATTGACGGGTCATCACCGGACTTTACAGACCATTGATGGGGCGACCCGAGACCCTGTCGTGTAGAACCCCACAGGTACGTGTAACGACTCTTTCGTATTTAAATTAGGACGGTACATGTGCACCTGGTACACTGCTCCGAAAGAAGTCAAGTGGTCTCATAGAAAAATTAATCAACGTCAAACATCCAAAATTCAGTATTGTTCTACTACGTTCAAACAATGTTGTGTCATTAAATTCACATCTGTGTTGATACTGTGCACTTAATGTTTTGTATCCTAAGGAAATGTCGTGACGTTAAAAAGTCTCCGACCCTCGGGTGGACCACCCTGACAGACCGATGATGACGATTCTCGGTACTGCTATTGTCGACCCTCCCTCTCCATCCTTCTTCCCAGGAGTCTGGAAACGAGAAGTGTCGACTCGCGAGGATGTTCCACCCCCTCCGGTACGGTCGACGATCTTGAGACGACACGAGTGGGGTAGACGTCCCTTCCTCCTCATCCATTTAGACTACCTCTCGGTGGGACTCCGAGTCGTAACTGACCCATTATCGTACTATGGAACGTGACGTGAGTCATCACCCTAGGTCTTACGTTACTCTGTCGAGGAACTTCTAAGCCTCAGTATATTACAAAGTCCCAGTCAACTCTCTAATCCACCTACAAACAGGTACTGAGTCTGTGTGTGTCCGTGAGAAAGAGTGTGTGTGTGTGTATGTGTGTGTGAGACAGATAGAGTGTGTGTGTTCGTGTGAGTGTTTGTGTGTTTGAGAGAGAGAATGTGTGTGTGTGTTTGTGTAAGAGAGTGTGTGTGTGTTCGTGTGTGTGAATGAAAGTGTGTGTCTGTGTATGTGTACGCTAGAGTGAGTATATACATATGTATGTGTGTGTGTTAGTCCGTAGTGTCCTCCTCTATTAATCATGGATACTGGGATGTCAACCTTTCCCCGCTACGGTTCTCGAGGTCCCTGTCGTCCTAACTAACCCCGGGATCACTTCTACCGAAACCATTCTGTGTCGTCTGTCTTTTAAGACGGAACTTCTACCCGTAATTGACCACCGGATACCTATAGTCGTGAACCATACAGGGGTGTACGTTTCGCGGTGACCGGGAAGCAACGAAGCAACAAATCAACGATCGAGTCGAGACTGAGAAACCACTGGGGTACCTTACATCGGGTGGTCCAAGGGAGACAGGTACCCTAAAAGGTCCGTTCCTATGACCTTACCTAACGGTAAAGGAAAAGATAGTTAAAAAGAAACGTCTAACTGAGACACACCTTGAGGAGGGGACTCTGTCTCCAAAGTACCGTTCTTAGAGATACAGTTATTGGAAGACTGTGACCGAACAGTAGTAGTGAAGAACCGACTTAACCACCGTACCAGACCAATGAGTCCCACATTACAGTGGGATATCGACCGAGGTCGAAAGAAACCGAGACTGTGGACCTTTCGGGAAAAAGAGGACCAAAGGAGGTCAGGTGACTCAGAAACCGGGCCGTTACTTGTACTGGAGTCCTGCAGACGGAAAGACTTTCCTCTTCTTACATTCTTCTCTTTGTTGACATCCAGGTTGTCCAGAGGTCTATTAGAGTTAAAGAGTAAAAAGTCTTCTTCTCCCTATAGACTCCCTCGTTCGGAGTCATCCCTTCCCACTCGACGTCTAAAACTCCTCTTTCAAGAGGAGGATAATCCTACACCCCCCAGGAACCTCCTTCGTAGGTTTAGATCTAAGTCCACTTCTTTCACTATAATTTCCACCAGAATCCTCGGTTACCCGTACTAACGAACCCCAAACTATCTTTCTATTTCAACGCCCCCACCCTTTTCTCAAAGATAGTGGGGTCCCAGGACGGAGAGACTCGTGTACCAGACCCTTACACCGACTGGACTGTATTTCCACCGTCACCGGGAAAACCTCGAGGGTAACCTTACGGCCACGATCCTCCCACTCTCGGGACGACCGAACAAAAGACAACACAAGGGTCTCGGGTCGGGTCTCTGACCGTGGACCACTCACGAAGAGTTTATCGAAACTTATTTACTCTCATAATGAACTCCTTTATCACATTACGGTGTACTAGTGCTTAAGTCCCAAAAAAAAATTCCTGAACGTAAAATATTAGTGTTATCGTACATGTAAATAGACCTTATAACAACCCATTTGTACACATCCGATCAAGGTCTCCGGTGGGATGAATGTTTTCAAACCCAGAGTTTCCGATAGACATCCAGACAAACAGGTTTTACCCTACTGTGTTCGTTGTCACCACCACCTCTACTACGTAAAAACGACTATAATTGTACATTGTTTAAACCACAAGAATGGTGTGTGGTCGTAAGTGCGACCACGAAACACAATGAAGGAAATTGGGTTGTTGTCAGACTTCCGCGACATTATTGTGGGTAAAATGTCGATTCTTTTGACTTCGAGTCCTTTCATTCACCACGTCGGCGAATCGACGACCATTCGGTGTCCCAACCTTAACCTTACCGTCGTGGATCAAACCTCTGAATTAGTGATGTGTGACGAAAACAAATAGTATAGTCAAAGACTTGACTTTTCAAGACTCACCTTATAAAGGGTAAACCTAAACAAATAACCGATACGAACCACGAGTCTACCCCGGGACACACATCCATGTCCAAACAAGATCGAATTGGGGGTTTTGTGTCAGGAACACCGACAAATAAGTAAAAGTTAGGTTGAACACTTAGTTTGAATAGATGTTCAGGTAATCTTACCTTGAAGGGGGTTGGACCCGAAGTCCTGTCGTAAATCCCAGTTCAAAGGATTAATCTCAAGGAGAAGGTTTAAAGAGACGAGTTTGATCTCGAGTCTTACATTCGAGGGTGTGGACCCCGGATCCCGTGGGAAGAATCTCAGAATCGAAGGAGGGACACCCAGATATATCTTGGGGGTATTATTTATCAAAGGTTTACGTGTTGTCTAGTTCGTGTAACCTTCAAATAAAGTGGAAGTTTATCAATTCGGGTCACCACCAAAAACAACAATCCCCTAAGACGAAGATATCAATAAGTCCCTAAGACTGAGGAAATTCAAACACCAAGGTGGTGGTTGTCACACTAGTGACAGATAAGAGCCTTCTTCTTCTAGTTCTTTTCCCTATAGGACGGTATAGGATTTTTGGTGAGTCTAAGGGTGTCTAATCTAAACAATGGGTACTGGTAGAGATTAACGTTTCCTCCACCCTTTACCTCAAACTGATACACGAGTTTATCTATTCCTTTCGAACCTAAGACTATTTGTCGATCTTAAGACTTGGTGACCCTACTTAATCGACCCTAATCGGATCCGGTGGTACTTTCTCGATTGACAGTGAACCTGTCCATTCTTCTAAAGAGAGTGTGTACTCACTCCTCAAGTCGACGGGTCCAGATCATTTCACCAAGGTGTCTGAGGTCCAGGGGTATGAGGAAGACGAAACGACAAGGAGGTTGGATCGTACACAGGAGTACCACGTTTTACCGACGAACTCGTAGCCTGTGGTGTGAGAGGGGTCGGGAAGACGAGTGTACAATGACAGGTCTTGAAGTCAGTATACAGGTGTGAAGGAGTGATCTTTCGACTGTTTTCTCTAGAAAACAACACCCAGACCATACGATTCGGTTGTAACTCTAAAATAACGATTCTTCCATCTTCTCCAACCTCCCGATTGACATACGGATGTCCGGAAAGAAATAAACGTCGCACGGACCCAGACCATTTCTTAGACGGACGTCACGGCCTCTGGGACCAAGCTAAGGACCCAACCCTTCTTCCTTATCCGATCCGAGATTCGCTCGGTGTCACGTCACAGTCGGTGTGAGTCTTGTTATGAGACACAATGAACACTTCACCGAGTCTCTCATTTCTTAGACGGGTCTTACACCTAATGGGTCCAAACTAGGGACCTAGTCCTTCTAGGGGATCTCTTCTTTTACCGTTGGGTGAGGTGAGGTCATAAGAACGGACCTCTTAGGGCACCTGTCTCCTCGGACCACCCGATGTCAGGGACCCCAGAGTTTCTCATCCTGTACTGACTCGTTGAAAGTGAAAACCTAGAGACCGTCCATGCGTCGGGGCGTATGGGTGGTCGAGGAAGGGGACCCTGTGACTAACAACACGTCAGCCAAGACAGTCGAGTTTTACAACAGTGTTTGATTGTCTGTCTACAGACGGAAACAGTTTGGTCTTAGAAGTCCGAATTTTTGGTACATGTCTGTTCTAGAAATCAACTAAAAATTTAAAAAAAATAAAATATAACCTCATATAAACTAAATGTTACGACATAATCAAAGTCCACAATGTCGTTTCACTAAATTAATACGTATAAGTATATAGATAAGAAAAGTCTAAGAAAAGGGTAGATCCAATAATTGTCTTATAAAGGGACACGATATGTCGTCCAGGAACAACTAATAGATAAAACATGTATCATCACATAATACAATTAGGGTTGGAGGATTGAATAGGGAGTGGAAGAGGTTACCACCTCTTCGTTGTCCTTTTGTATTTACACATAAGTCTTTTTCCCCCGTACACCCCGTGGCGTTCGGTCGTCTATAAAACGTAGACTTCAACCAACAACAATGTTTCGGGACGACCCGTCACATGGTCCAAAGGATGGAGTCGGAGGGTCCGTCGAGACGAAGACGAAAGACCTGGAGTGAAACTGGAGACCCCTAAGAAACAGTAGAGAAAAGAAGACACCAGGTTACGAGACGAAAACCAAAGTTACACGTCCGGTCACTCCAACCCTAAAGAAAGTCAAGACAAGTCAAGTCAAGTCAGTGAGTCAGAACAGGCTGAGAAACGCTGGGGTACTTAGTGTCGTGCGGTCCGGAGGGACAGGTAGTGGTTGAGGACCTCAAGTGAGTCTGAGCACAGATAGCTCAGGCACTACGGTAGGTCGGTAGAGTAGGAGACAGCAGGGGAAGAGGAGGACGGGGGTTAGGAAGGGTCGTAGTCCCAGAAAAGGTTACTCAGTTGAGAAACGTACTCCACCGGTTTCATGACCTCAAAGTCGAAATCGTAGTAAAGAAGGTTTCTTTAGGGTCCCGACTAGTGGAAGTCTTACCTGACAAACCTAGAGGAACGTCAGGTTCCCTGAGAGTTCTCAGAAGAGGTTGTGGTGTCAAGTTTTCGTAGTTAAGAAGTTACGAGTCGAAAGAAGTGTCAGGTTGAGAGTGTAGGTATGTACTGGTGACCCTTTTGGTATCGGAACTGATCTGCCTGGAATCAGCCGTTTCATTACAGAGACGAAAAGTTATACGAAAGACTTTTTGAACCATCGAAAATTCAAGTAGACGAAAGTAGAAAAAGATACACACTTATTAGTTGATTCCTAGTAGTATGATTCACTTCATTCAGTCTGTCTCTTTCTGTTTATAGTCTACTATAGGGATATATACCCTAGATTTTTTTACTGTGTTTACTTGAATGAATGTTTTGTCTTTCTCCGAGTATTTGAATCTTTTGTTTAAATACCAATGGTTTCCCCTTTCATCCACACTCCCTATTCAATCGTCCAACCCTAATTGTATTATGTGATGACACATGTTTTATCTATTAGTTGTTCCTGGACGACATATCGTGTCCCTTTGAATAAGTTATAAGACAATTATTGGATCTATCCTTTTCTTAGACCTTTTCTTATCTATATACTTATACGTATTAATTTAGTGAAACGACATTGTGGACTTTGATTGTGTCGTAACATTTAGTTGACATGAGGTTATATTTTATTTTTTAATTTTTTTTAGTTGATTTCTAGAACAGACATATACCAAAAATTCGGACTTCTAAGAGTAGAGAATGACAAACGAGACAGGAGTTGAATTACGGAGACAAACTCCGGTAGATTTGTTACCCGAAACAGAGCTTCCGATTAGAGGAACGGTCATCAGAGTGACAGAGATACACCTCTAGTAGTAGAGTAAAGGAGATTTACCGACGAAAGATCGAGACGATCCTACGTTTTCGTCCCCGATACTCATCTGTCAGGGAAGGAGTCGAGACGTCAGAGGAATGGAAGAGACGAGCCCCCGAATTAGTGATACGACTCGAGTTCGAACGGGGGGAGGGATGGGGAGGAGACAGAGAGAGAGAGAGAGTGTATGTGTGTTTTGAAACACTTGTCTCTACACCTTGATGAAACGTCCTGACCGATGAATTTAACGACCTGGGTTACGTTTCACTGTTACGTCTCAAGGAACACTTTCCCTGAGGAAAAAAAAAAAAGAGGGAAAGGGTAAACGGGTAAAGACAGGGGAGATTGGAATTTTCTTGGATGAACATCATTACTCTAGTGATCTGTTAAATTGGATTGGGGACTGAATGCACGAGGACTTACGTGTGGTACGGACAGATCGAAGAATTAAGAAAAGGATCTACTTTTCTTCCTTCTTATTTCTTAATTCACAATTTCTTACTGGTCGAGAGATTGACGTTGTCGAAGGAATCGTCAGGACGTCCGTCTAGTAAAGACTCCTCTCTCAGTCGGTCAAACGTGAGTTACCTCTTCTTACGTCTTGGGTTGGAGGACGGAACTACTAAATAAGTCCAAGAAGGGGGATGGGGTAAAAGGGGAAATTTTTGACAAGATTCACTCGTCTTAGAAGTCTCAACCAGAGACTTGTGTTCAGGTGGAAGAGGGGTTTAACGGTCCGAAGACTAATTTTGTGACATTTTCAGGAAAGATGAATGTGTGTAGAGAATCCAATAACCGAAGACTCACCGTTTGTCGACTTGGACCTAAGTCATTATGAACAAGGTTTGAACAAGGTTTCAAGACTTGCAGTTCTTCCACTGTCGTGTGGTAAGTAACTTCCGTCCCACGAATCTTCACCCTAGGACGTACCTAACGTGTGGACACGTCGGTCCTTGTGTGTAGACATCCTCCGACGTCTCTTGTGACGTCTCTGTCCAGTTGACGTCGAAGGGTTGTTCCTCCACCCGGTCGTCCAGTCACTACGACCCCTTGTACTCCCCTTGGTATGTTTCGGACGACGGACGGGGACCGGAGGTCCAGAGTTTTCTCCAAGAGTACACCGGATGGAGTGCCCACGGACGTCCTTTCCCGGAGGACCTTCCATCAGACCGGACTCGTTCAGCTGACAACTTTACAGTAACGTCGGGTCAAAGAGTAGGTCCCCTGTTATCCACCGTCAAAATGGTTTACAAACTTTCGACACATTGTTCCTCAACTCGGGAGCAGTAGACGGTAGGTTATAATGTAATTGCTGTGAATGTAAAATCCGAGGTGGAGAACATGGTACGGTGAGGTCCATGGCGAACAAACGGTACAACGCAGTTTGATTTACACTAGAGTTTAAGTTTTATAGTCGCCGAATTATTTTACTTTCGAATACAAAGAGAGTGTCCTTCTTAGATTTTTGTGTCACAGTCGATTATACCACCGAGGTTCCAGTGGTCGTTGGGTCTGTGGAAAGATCGGACCGAAAGTACTGTATTTTACCGATGACTCGTAATCTGTGACAAGGGACTACTTTCTTGAAGGGGTCCACAGGGTCTATCGTGAAGACGGATATAGAGTAACAGACCTGAAACACCGGTGTACATCGACGGTCCCCCGACCCTTTACCGAAAGTGAGACTCACTGTATACGACTCTACTTTATTGCCCTAAGACGACGTCTTCTTCTCCTATGTACACCTGTCTCTTGGTTGAGAGTCACAGTCCTCATTCTGGTCGAGGTAGGTTGAAACGAAAACAACAACCAGTCAACGATTTAACAAGGGCTGAGAAACACTGGAGTACCTGATGTCGTGTGGTCCGAGGAGACAGGAGGTGATAGAGGACCTCGAACAAGTTTAAACACAGGTAACTCAATCACAACGATAGATTGGTAGAGTAGTAGACGGAGGGGGAAGAGGAAAACGGAAGTTAGAAAGGTTCGGAGTCCGTCCCAGAAAAGGTTACTCAACCGAGAAGTGTAATACACCAGTTTCATAACCTCAAGTCGAAGTCGTATCAGGAAGGTTACTCATAAGTACCAACTAAAGGAAATCCTAACTAACCAAACTAGAAAAACGTCAGGTTCCTTGAGAGTTCTCAGAGGAGATCGTGGTGTTAAGTTTTCGTAGTTAAGAACCCTCGAACCGGAAAATGTGCCAGGTTGAGAGTGTAGGTATGTACTGATGACCTTTTGGTATCGAAACTGATATGTCTGAAAACAGTCGTTTCACTACAGAGACGAAAAATTATACGACAGATCTAAACAGTATCGAAAGGAAGGTTCCTCGTTGAATCGTCGGGGGATGAGGACCCGACCTGGTAGGAGAGTCATCTCCTAGGTGTGACCCGTACGGACTTCACCTGGACCCACACGTAGTGACACCGGGGTCCCTTTAGGGAAAGAGACTAGAAACCGAGGTTCTCGTCTAGTGGAACTATATTTACAACGGAACTTCAGTATACCAGACGATTCACAGTGTCTTCGTCAACACACACGTTATTACCCACGAAACGACACCTGTTTGTCCACGACACCTACTCTACCTTCGTCTACTAAACGTTCACAAGAGTCGTTACCCTTGTAAAGAAGTTGACGTAAGACTTGGGTGTCGGGGTACCCTTCTCCCTGGTCTCCACTCTACGAAGATAATTTCTATCCCCAGACGACGGAGGGTGGAAGGCACGTCCAAAGGTCTCGTGACGTATCTTAGGGGACCCGGGAGACCACGGAACAGGTCTAGTCGATAAGATTAGGTACAGAGAACAAAACGACTACTCTTGTACCTAAGGGTTCCTCCAACACGGGACCTGGCTCGACTTTCGTCCGAACGAAACAGGAACAACCACACATACCACGACCCCGAGTGCCCGGAGTGACCGTCCCCAGACTCCGGTCACTCCGGGATTGCCAAACGACTACACAAGTGTACACTGACTCTGGGAGACACCTAGTGTTGTCCGTAGTAAGAAATAGGTTTCACAGACACTCTTGACCCTAGTCTGATTTAGCTGGGTACAACAACTAAAAACAAGGGTAACCACCACCCGTCTCTTCTAAAGACGAGGGAAACTAACTGAGTCTCCGTCTCACATCCGACACGAAATCAAACGTCGTCTCATTCTTTCTCCACACACTTGTCGACCGTGGTCTAACGGGAATCATCTCTTGCTGGATACGAATCCTTCTACACGACTCTTTGGTTGTCTCCACCTTCCTCCCGGGTCCCGAGACCCGACCACCACTCCGACAAACTGTCCGGGACCCAGAGGTCCGAGCCCCGTGGGAGAACATAGGGACAAGAAGAGTCGGGTAGACGAGGTGAGATACGGAGGAGAGGGACGAAGGAGTCGAGACGGACTGTAAAGAAAGAACCATTGAAACCGAACGAGTACCGGTTGTTACCGACGGGGTCGAGAAATTAGTAGAACTGCAAAATCGAAAATAAAGAGAACATTAAAGAAGAAGGAATTCGTAAAATTTAAGTCTAAGGGCTCTATTCAATACCCAACCTTAGTCGAGGAGAAAGTTAGTCGAACGTCCAACTTCCAGTAGTCGGACTTTTTACCGACGGTACCTACCACGAGTGGACCTGGAGAATCTGCACCGGGGGTCTTACCCTCCACGGTGTTTCCCTTCACCCTTATGCCTCCCCGACGACGAAATCGTGACCAATGTCCGACGAAATCGTGATGAAGGTCCCTCACTTATCAGAGGTCGTGTCGATAAAAATAATAAACTAGTTCGACTTTGTCGCAAGATCAGAGGACCTAAGTTAACAAATCCCTTTAACAATCAGAAGAAAACGTCGACATATCAGTTTGGGAAGTGACGTGGAAAAAGACTAGTGACTTAAGTGACTTAAAAGACTAAAGACTTAAGTGACTTAAGTGGTCTTTAACGAAAGATTCGTAGACTAACGTACACCACGGTCCTCTCGACAAAACGTCTTTCTTACTCAACGACACAAACTTACTTCTGACAGTATCTTTTACGACTGGTCTCTTCTATGGGTAGAGGAACGACTGAGATTAATTAAGAAACACTGAGGTACGTGATATCGGACGGTCCGAGGAGACAGGTACCTTAAGAGGTCCGTTCTTATGATCTCACCCATCGAATAGGGAAGAAGTCCCCTAGAAGGACTGGGTCCTTAACTTGACCCCAGAGGACGTAACGTCCGGCTAAGAAACCGTCGACTCGGAGGTCCCTTCTGAAAAGATTTCGTTTCTCGGGGTTTGACTCTTTATAAACTGTTCATAATGTCCTTTTCTTAAAGGGGGTACAGAGAAGGTAAAGGACCAGTTCTGTTCAAAATCAGTATTAGTCAATAGTGGACTCGACAGGACATCGTGAAACACTCCTCAATGACAAGAAAGAAACCTGAGTTTGTGGCCTGACACCTCTGGGAAGGACACCCTTCTGTCCAGAGTTCAACCCAGGTCCAAAATCGAGACTCCATGACTGTCTCGAAGTTTGGGTCCGGGAGAGGAAACATCGACTCTGTCAACACGAACTACTGTGGTATCACTGGGGATAAGACTGAGGTTTGAAGGACAAGGGGAAGGACTTCATCCACCTATGTAGGAACAAACCGGGATTTATACACTCACCGTCACTTCTACACTTCTACACCCGTTGAAGTCCCATCCCCGAAAGTCTCAACCGCATCGAACAGCTCAGGGGTGACAGAGCGGTACCATTGACCTTTTCACACACACTGTTGTACCGGAGAGAGTTGGTGGTACGGACTGATTGACGGTGATTTCGGATAAAATAACAAATTCGGTGACTGTAAAAACACAAAAACAATGACGTCGTATTGGATCGGATAGGTGAGTGTGTGATAAGTACTGTTGAGAAAGGAGTAATCATCCGACTCTCTACAGGTTTACCAAAGAGTCTCATCGACGTGGTAAAATGTAAGAGTGGTCGTTACTACGTACTGAGTCAAAGAGGTGTAGAAGTGGTTGTGAACCACAATAGTGATTAAAAAATATTTCAGTGAGACTATCCATCACAATGACTGGTCCTAAGAACCGGAAGAATTACTTATCTTTAACTGATCTCCTGTCTGTTCTTTAAGACCGTTCCTTTAAGACTCCGGGGACTTAGTCAACCCACGTCGTCCTCTTCACTCTTGTCCGTTGTCTAAGGGAACGAACGAATAAGGGGTTCACCTCTGTTCGTACAAGAAATGTACCCCACTCCCATCCCCAGTCCGACCTACCCACCGAGTCCACCAAACGAGTGGGGAATCCACCACGACACCCATACCCCGTACACATCATGGGATGAAAACAAGGTCCGAGAAGTTTTCACCGTTAACGCAAAAAACCAGAGACATAGAAAACAGGTCTTAAACGGAATTGACGTGTACACACGTCTTGTTTCGATCACCTCCACTACCTTAAAGTCGACTCGATAAATTTTAGAAATTTCCACTACAACAATTTCACGAAGTAAGTTATACGGTCGTTTAAACCTTTTGACTCATCATCGGTGTCCTGACCTTTTCCACTCAAAAGTAAGGTTAGGGTTTCTTTCCGTTACGGTTGCTTACAATTTTGATGGTATTTTAACGTAAATAAAGTGTACGATCACTCTACTATGAGTTTTAGGAAGTTAGATCCGAAGTCGTCATACACTAGGTTCTTGAAGGTCTACATGCTTGATCCAAATCTTTTCCGTCTTCTTGTTCTCTAATTTAACGTTTGTAAGCAACCTAGTACCTCTTTCGTTCTCTCAACGTCTTTTTGTAGACAAAGACAAAGTAACTGATGTGATTTCAAAAACTGACGTAAACGACGACAACGAAACAGCAAAGACTGAGACACACTACGGTACCTGACATCGGGTGGTCCGAGGAGACAGGTACTCTAAGAGGTCCGTTCTTACGACCTCACCCAGTGGTACAGGAGGAGGTCCCCTAGAAGGGTTGGGTCCCTAGTTTGGACGTAGAGAACCAACAGGACTTAACCGTCCACTCATGAAATGGTGATCACGGTGGACCACGGGAAACTGACGTACCTAGTGTTGTTTGACACCTTCTCAAGCAACTCAACCCTGATACTCTGGTAGAATAACAGAGGACTCTTTGGACGTACGTCTAGTTCTTCGTTGTCAATCATGATCTGTACTTTGATGACTAACCAAGTTTCAACCCTTTCCTCATGTTGTTCTGATGTATAACAGTGGGACAAATAAATTGAATATACGTCTCATGTAGAACGTTTTACGTCTCGACCTACTTAGTGTTCGACCTTAATTCTAACGGTTTTGTTTATAGTTGTTAGAGTCTATACATCTACTATGGTGAAATTATTGTCTTTTACTTCTCCTTGATTTCTCAGAGAACTACTCCCACTTTCTCCTCTCACTTGTCCGACCGAATTTTGAGTTATAAGTTTTTTGATTCTAGTACTGTAGACCAGGGTAGTGAAGTACCGTTTATCTACCCCTTTTTCACCTTCGTCACTGTCTAACATAAAAGAACCCGAGGTTTTAGTGACGTCTGCCATTGACATCGGTACTTCAATTTTCTACGAACAAGGAACCTTCTTTTCGATACTGTTTGGATCTCTCACATAATTTTTCGTCTCTGTAGTGAGACGGTAGTTTTGATACTGAAAAGGTCAGTTTTAATACCAAAAAGGTCATCAATACATGTCTACACTTTCGTCTTGGCATTTCTTCTGACTCGTGGCTTCTTGACTACGAAAGTTTAACACCACGACCTCTTCTGAGAACTCTCAGGGAACCTGTCGTTCTTCTAGTTTGGTCAGTCAGGATTTCCTTTAGTTGGGATTTATAAGTGACCTTTCTCACTACGACTTCGACTTCGAGGTTACGAACCTGGTGTACTATACTTCTCGACTGAGTTACCTTTTGTGTGACTACGACCCTTTCTGACTCCCTTCTTCTCCCACAGTTTCCTACTCTACCGACCTTCCGTAACGACTACGACACTTGTACTTGAATCCTTTTGAGGTCCTCTATCACTCCCTATCCCTCCGGACTACACGACGTCAGACACTTCAACGTTTCTTAACCTGTGTTGACCCGCTGACTTGTCGTTATTCACTAATGACTGTAACTAGTGGAAAAGTACACGAATAAATGGTAAACAAATAAAAGGAAAAAAATTTAATTAACTAAAAAAATTAACTTCCTATTAAGGAAGTGTCTTAAAACAACAAAAGACAGTTTGGAGTTGTACTTATTCGGTATCCATATATATAGGGGAGGGAGGACTTGGGAGGAGGGTAGAGGGAGGAGTAGGGTAGGGAGGGTTAACTGTGTCTCAAAGGAGTGTCACAAACTCAAAGGACTCGGTATGTCGTTTAAGGGTAACCGATAGATAAAATGTATACCATTACATTCGAAGGTACAATGAGAAAGGTATATAGAGTGGGAGAGGACGGGAGAGGGGTACTGGTATTCAGATAAGAGATACAGATAAAGAGGTAAAGACGGGACATTCATTCAAGAAGTAATGTTAAAAAGATTTAAGGTATATACACAATCTTATGTTATAAATGGAAAGAGAAAGACTGAATGAAGTGAGACATATTATCCAAGATCCAAGTAAGTGGAGTAGTCTTGGCTGAGTTTCCGTAAGTAAAAATACCGGCTCATTATAAGGCAACACATGTACATGGCGATAAAGAGATAGGTAAGTAGACAGTTACCTGTAGATACAACGAAGGTACAAGATCGATAACATTTATCAAGGTGTTCCTTGTTATCCTATGTACACAGAAAAAGTTAAAACCAAAGGAGTTCCATATATTACTCCTCATCCTAATGACCCAGTATACCACCAAAGTAAGGATCAAAAATTTCCTTAGAGGTATTGTAACAGGTATCACCGACTTAATTAAATGTAAGGGTAGTTGTCACGTTCTCACAAGGGAAAAGAGGTGTGGGAGAGGTCGTAAATAACAAACATCTGAAAAACTACTACCGGTAAAACTGACCACACTCCACTATAGAGTAACATCAAAACTAAACGTAAAGAGATTGTTATTTGACACCTTTTAAGACTTTCTCTACCCTTATGGTCTGGTGGACTGGACGGAGAACTCTTTGGACATACGTCCAGTCCTTCGTTGTCACTCTTGACCTGTNAAATGTAAGGGTAGTTGTCACGTTCTCACAAGGGAAAAGAGGTGTGGGAGAGGTCGTAAATAACAAACATCTGAAAAACTGCTACCGGTAAAACTGACCACACTCCACTATAGAGTAACATCAAAACTAAACGTAAAGAGATTTTTATTTGACACCTTTTAAGACTTTCTCTACCCTTATGGTCTGGTGGACTGGACGGAGAACTCTTTGGACATACGTCCAGTCCTTCGTTGTCACTCTTGACCTGTACCTTGTTGTGTGACCAAGGTTTATCCTTTTCCTCATACAGTTCCGACAGATAACAGTGGGACGAATAAATTGAAGATACGTCTCATGTAGCACTCTTTGCGACCTGACCTTCTTCGTGTTCGACCTTAGTTCTAACGACCCTCTTTATAGTTATTGGAGTCTATACGTCTACTGTGGTGGGAATACCGTCTTTCACCTCTTCTTGATTTTTCGGAGAACTACTTTCACTTTCTCCTCTCACTTTTTCAACCGAATTTCGAGTCGTAAGTCTTTTCTTTCTAGTACCGTAGACCAGGGTAGTGAAGTACCGTTTATCTACCCCTTTGTCACCTTTGTCACAGTCTGAAATAAAAAAAACCGAGGTTTTAGTGACGTCTACCACTAACGTCGGTACTTTAATTTTCTGCGAATGAGGAACCTTCCTTTCAATACTGGTTGGATCTATCCTATAATATCTCGTCTCTGTAATGAAACGGTTGTTTCCAGGTAGATCAGTTCCGATACCAAAAAGGTCACCAGTACATACCTACACTCTCAACCTGACACTTCTTTCGACTCGTGGCTTCTTAACTACCAAAACCTGACACCACAACCTCTTCTGAGAACTCTCAGGGAACCGGACGTTCCTCTAGGTTGGTCAGGTAGGATTTCCTCTGGTCAGGACCCACAAGTGACCTTCCTGACTACGACTTCGACTTTGAGGTCATGAAACCGGTGGAGTAAACTTCTCAACTGAGTAACCTTTCTGGGACTACGACCCTCCTTAACCCCCGTCCTCCTCTTCCCCTACTGTCTCCTACTCTACCGACCTACCATAGTGACTGAGCTACGTGTACTTAAACCTACTTGAGGTCCTCAACCACTACCTGTCCCTCCGGACCGTACGACGCTAAGTACCCCTTGTTTCTTAACCTGTGCTGATTTGACTTGACTTGACTTGACTTATTACTCGTTACAACTGGTACAAAGGTACACAAAGAATCGGTAAACATACAGAAGAAATCTCTTTACAGACAAATCCAGAAAAGGGGTGAAACACTAACCCAACAAACAAGAAGACCATAACTCAACATACTCTAGAACATATAAAAAGTTTAATTAAGAGATAGTCAACAAAGTAAACGATAACAAAAGAGGGTAAGACTCTCAACAGAAAAGTGGAACGAATATCAAAGGAAACGACACGTTTTCAAAAATTCAAATTAGTCCAAGGTGAACGACTAATTTGAATTTGAACGAAACAAAAATAAGGGTAATGAGATCCTCCACCCAGTATCTCCTAGAACGAATCTAAATACGGTTCACAAGGTGGATACAAAAGGAGATTCTGAAAATATCAAAGATCAGAATGTAAATCCAGAAATTAGGTAAAACTCAAATAGAAACACATATCACAATCCTTCACAAGATTAAAGTAAGAAAATGTATATCGACAGGTCAAAGGGGTCGTGGTAAATAACTTCTCCGACAGAAACAGGGTAACATATAAAAACGGAGGAAACAGTTTTTACTCCATGGGATCCACGTACCCAAATAAAGACCCGAAAGATAGAACAAGGTAACCAGATAAAGACAAAAACACGGTCATGATATGACAGAACTACTGACATCGAAACATCATATTAGACTTCAGTCCTTCTAACTAAGGAGGTCGAGGAAAGAAGAAAGAGTTCTGACGAAACCGATAAGCTCCAAGAAATCACAAAGGTATACTTAACACTTTTAAAAACAAGATCAAGACACTTTTTACAGTAACTATTAAACTATCCCTAGTGTAACTTATACATCTAACGTAGACCATTATACCAGTAAAAGTGTTATAAATAAGAAGGATGGGTCCTTTTACTTTATAGAAAGGTAGACAAATACAGTAGAAACTAAAGAAAGTAATTACAGAATATTAAAAGACACATGTCAAGAAAATAGAGGAATCCATTCAAATAAGTATCTATAAATAAAAGAAAACTACGTTACCACTTACCCTAACTAAGGAATTGAAGAGAAAGACTTAAAAGTAACAATCATATCTCTTTACGTTCACTAAAGACACATAACTACAACGTAGGACGTTGAAACGATTTAAGTGACTAATCGAGATCATTAAAAGACTATCATAGAAAACCAAAAGACACATGTCATAGTACAGTAGACGTTTATCACTCTCGAAATGAAGAAGAAAAGACTAGACCTAAGGAAAATAAAGAAAAAGAAGAGACTAAAGACATCGATCCTGAAGGTCTTGATACAACTTATTATCACCACTTTCACCTGTGGGAACAGAACAAGGACTAGAATACCCCTTACGAAAATCAAAGAGTGGTGACTCTTATTACAAACGACAGTCGAATAGTGTTTACCGGAAATGTTACACCTGCATCCAAGGAAGACACGGGTAAAAACTTCTCAAAATTAGTATTTACCTACGACTTAAACAGTTCCGGAAAGACGTAGATAACTCTAATAGTATACCAAAAATAAAAAGTTAAACAATTATACCACCTAGTGTAACTAACTAAACACATATAACTTCTTAGGAACGTAGGGATCTCATTTGGGTTCAACTAGCACCACATACTCGAAAAACTACACAACAACTTAAGACAAACGATTTTAAAACAACTCCTAAAAACGTATATACAACTAGTCAGTATAACCGGACATCAAAAGAAAAAAACACAACAGAAACAGACCAAAACCATAGTCCCACTACCATCAGAGTATCTTACTCAAACCTACAGAAGACAGGAGATGTTAAAAAACTTTCAAAATCTTCCTATCCGTAATCGAGGAAAGATTTACAAACTATCTTAAGAGGACACTTCGGTAGACCGGGACCCGAAAACAAAAACCCTCTAAAAAATAGTATCGAAGTTAAAGTCACGAACATTAGTCCAACAAGTAGTAAAGATAAAGAAGGACCAAGTCAGAACCTTCTAACTTGAAAAGATTCTTAGACAGGCAAAGAAGGTCCAATAGGTAAAATAACGGTGTATCAACAAGTATTATCAGAGAATATTAGGAAACATAAAGACGTAACAGACAACATTGGAGAGGAAAAAGTAAAGATTAAAACAACTAAACTAAGAAGAGAGAAAAAAAGAACTACTCAGGCCGATTTCCAAACAGTTAAAACAAATAGAAGAGTTTCTTGGTCTAAAATCAAAATAATTAGAAATGATAATAAAGAAAGTAAAGAAAAGGTAAATAAAGAAGAGCCTAGAAATACTAAAGAAAGGAAGATGATTAAAACCCCATAAAACAACAAGAAGAAGGTCAGCAAAATCCGTATTTCAATCCGACAGATGAGCTACAAAAAGAACAAAGAACTCCATCTTAACATAACTATATTTGAAGGAAGAATCTTGAAGTAAACGACGTAGGGTATCCAAAACTCAATACCACAAAAGTAACAATAAACAAGGATCTTTACAAAAATAAAGGGAAAACTAAAGAAGTCATTGGACAACGAATAAATATTTGCATAAGAAGTTAGAGGTACACAAACACAAAGAATATCACAAAAAAAAAAGGAATATTAACTTTAGATCAGAGTATCACAACACCAGTCTCTTCTACGAACTATACTAAAGTTAAAATAATTTAAATGACTCCGAACTAAACACTGGATTCTCCACCAGACAGAACCTCGTACAAGGTACACGTGAACTCTTCTTTCACATAAGAAGACGTAAACCTACCTTACAGGACTTCTATAGTTACTCTAGGTAGAGTAGATTACATAGTAAATTTTGAACACAAAGGAATAGTGACAAGACAAAACTACTAGATAGGTAAACACACTCACCCCATAAATTCAGAGAATGATAATAACACAACGTCAGTCAAAGACGAAAATACAGACAATCACAAACAGAAAACATGACTCCATGAGGATACAACCCACGTATCTATAAATGTTAACAATACAAGAGGAGAACCTAACTAGGGAACTAGTAATACATTACAGAAAGAAATAGAGAACATTAGAAATGAAATTCCAGAGAAAACAGATGATATTCCTAACGATACGGTCGAAGAAAACGAAGGGTAAACGTACCTTATATAAAAAGGTAGGAGGGTGAAAGTCAGATATACACAGAACTGTAGATTTCACTCAAAGAGTATCTGTCGTATATATATCCAGACAAAACATAAGTGAGTCGGTCAGACACAGAAAACCAACCTCGAAAATTAGACAAATGTAAATTTCATTAATAACTATATATACAAGGATAACGGTAAAACAACTAACAAACCCCAACTAAAACAACTAGAAAGAGAAGAAAACATAAACAACTGATATATTCAGGGAAATTGTAAAAAACATTTCGACCAAACCACCATGACTTAAGAGAATTGAAAACAAACAGACTTTTCGAAAAATAAAGAGGTAGTTAAAAGTTACTCTAGGAACGGTCCGTGTCATTAAAACCGACATCTGAAAAGGGAAAGTCATGAAATTTGTATAGGACGGAAAGGGGAGACCGGAAGTCTCAAAGACGACTTTCTAGTCGACAATTTGTATACGTCAAAGGGAACATACAAAGAACAACGAAAGGGAAACGACGTAAATTTCAAGAAAGAAACACAAATCAGAAACAATCAAACTAATCATACACAGAAACCTCACAAAGAGGAACCTAATAGGAAATACCCTGTGAGACACGGAGAACCTGAACTAGCTGATAAAGGAAAAGGTACAACCCCTTTAAAATTTGATATTATAGAAGTTTTTAAAAGAGTATGGGAAAGAAAAAGGGAAGAAGAGTCTGGGGATATTAAGTTTACAACCACGTAAACTATAACAGGGTCTCCAGAGACTCTGACAGGAGTCAAGAAAATTAAGAAAAATGAAATAAGACGAGAAGTCTTCAATAAAGGTGGCAAAAGAGAAGGTCGAGTGACTAAGTAAGAAGACGAAGTATATAAGACTATAACTAAGGAAGGTCTCATAAAACAACAACAACAACAAACAAACAAAAATGAAATGTTCTAACATAACCAAAACGGTATGTAACTGTACTTAGACGGTACTCACATGTACACAAGGGGTAGGACTTGGGGGGAGGGTGGAGGAAGGGATAGGGTAGGGAGACGCAGTAGGGTTACGTGGTCGGGGCTCGTGGGACATAGTGCGTAGCTTGGATCTGACCACTAAACAAAGTATATACTATTAAATGTACAAAGTTACGGTAAGAGCGTATAGTGGGGTGGGTACGGGAGAGGGTGTCACAGGTTCTGACAAGATATGTAGACACAGAGAAAACGACAGAGTGTATGTCCCAATAGTAACGGTAGAAAGATTTGTGTATATATACACAATCATATGATATAACCACCAAAAGAAAGACCGAATAAAGGTATACATATTATCCGAGGTCAAAGTAGGTGGTGCAATCTTGACTAAGTTTACATAAAAAATTTAATGACTCATTATAAGGTAACACACATACATGGTATCGAAAGAATAGGTAAGTAGACGACTACCTGTAGATCCAACGAAGGTACAGGACCGACAATAGTAGTCACGACACTATTAGTCACGACACTACTTGTAACCCTATGTACACAGAGAAGCTTCAGATCAAAAGGGCCTCACATACGGGTCGTCACCCTAACGACCCAGTATACCGTCAAGACAAAGGTCACCAAATTCCTTAGAGGTGTGCCAAGAGATGTCACCGACATGATCAAACGTAAGGGTGGTTGTCACATTCTCCCAAGGGAAAAGAGGTGTGGGAGAGGTCGTAAATAACGAACGTCTGAAAACCTAGTGTCGGTAAGACTGACCGTACTTTACCATGGAGTAACACCAAAATTGAACGTAAAGAGACTATTGCTCACTACAACTCGTAGAAAAGTACACAAACAATCGATAGACAAACAGAAGAAACCTCTTTACAGACAAATCAAGAAACTGGGTAAAAAACTAACCCAACAAATAAAAAGATCTTAACTCGACGTCCTCGACGAACATATAAAAACTCTAGTTAAGAAACGGGTAACGAAGTAAACGATAATAAAAGAGGGTAAGACTTCCGACAGAAAAGTGGAACAAATATCAAAGGAGACAACACGTCTTCGAAAATCCAAATTAATCCAGAATAAACAAATAAAAGCGACAATAAAGGTAAGAAGACCCTCCACCCAGTATCTCCTAGGACGACACTAAATACAACCTCTCACAAAACGGACACAAAAGGAGATCCTCAAAATATCAAAGACCATAATGTAAATCTAGAAATTAGGTAAAACTCAAATAAAAACACACACCACAATCTTTCACTAGATCAAAGTAAGAAAATGTTCACCAACTGGTCAAAAGGGTCGTAGTGAACAATTTCTCTAACAGAAAAGAGGTAACATATAAGAACGGAGAAAAAAGTTTCTATTCCACAGGTATCCACACACCTAAATAGAGACCCGAAAGATAAAACAAGGTAACTAGAAAAACAGACAGAAACACGGTCATGGTATGACAGAACTACTGACACCGAAACATCATCTCGGACTCCAGACCGTACAACTAAGGAGGTCAAGGTAAGAAGAAAGAGTTTCAACGAAACCGATAAGCTCCATAAAACATAAAGGTATGTTTAACACTTTAATAAACAAGATGAAGACACTTTTTATGACAACCATCGAACTATCCCTAACGTAACTTAGATATCTAACGAAACCCATCATATGAGTACAAGTGATATAACTAGGAAGGTTAGGTACTTGTGACATATAAAGAGGTAGATCACAGTAGAAACTAAAGAAAGTGGTCACAAAATATCAAAAGACATATATCCATAAAACAAAGAAATCCATCTATATAAGACTTGATAAGAAAAGTAACGTTACCACTTACCTTAAAAAAGGAATTAAAGAGAAAGATAAAAGAGTAACAATCACATATCCTTACGTTCCCTAAAGACACACAACTAAAATATTGGATGTTGAAATCATATAAGTAACTAATCGAGATCATTAAAAGACCACTTCAGAAATGCCATAAGATACATCTCCTAGTACAGTAGACGTTTGTCACTCTCAAAATGAAGAAGTAAAGGTTAAACCTAAGGAAAATAAAGAGAAAAGACGAGACTAATGACACCGGTTTTGAAGGTTTTGATACAACTTATCATCACCACTCTCACCCGCGGGAACAGAACAAGGACTGAAGTCCCCTTTACGAAAGTTAAAAAGTGGTAACTCCTATTACAAACGACACCCAAACAGTATATATCGGAAATAATACAACTCCATACAAGGAAGATACGGACGAAAGACCTCCCAAAAATAGTATTTACCTACAACTTAAAACAGTTTCCAAAGAGACGTAGATAACTCTATTAGTATACCAAAAATAAAAAGTCAGACAATTACACCATATAATGTAACTAACTAAACATCTATAACTTCTTAGGAACGTAGGGACCCTATTTCGGGTGAACCAGTACTACATACTAGAAAAATTACACAACAACCTAAGACTAACGATCTTAAACAATTCCTAAAAACGTAGATACAAGTAGTCACTGTAACCGGACATCAAAAGAAAAAAACACCGTAGAAACAGACCAAAACTATAATCCCACTACCACCGGAATATCTTACTCAAACCTTCAAATGGAAGTAGAAGTTAAAAGACTTTCTCAAACTCATCCTATCCACAATCGAGAAGAGATTTACAAACCATAATAAGTCGACACTTCGCAGAACAAACAACATTCTAAAAACTAATATCAAAACTAAAGACACGAACACTACCCAGACAATTCTGAAAGATAAAGAAGGACCAAGTCAAAACCTTCCAATATACGTCCCTCGGTCGTGCCCTCTAGGGTGGGTACTGTTTCCAGTACTCCTTGTCGGGACTGTCCGTTTCCGACTTAGTCCTGAACTTCCCTAAGGGGATCTAGACGAGTTCGTAGATGGGGGTTTGGTTTTAGACAAATGACAAACGATATGATATGAGAAGACTGTAATTACCCCCCGATAGGGGCTGGTGGAAAGAGATTTCTTTTAATTGAATCTCGAGATCAATTATTCATAGGACCCGTATTATTCTCACAAAGTTAAGTTTGAGGAGACTATCGAAAGATTGAACGGACTGTCAAAATAGGCCTGGAAAATGTTGATGCCTATACTAACAAGTGTCGGAGGGTTGACACTCTCCGTGTCCTTCGAATTTTGTAAGATCCTTACATCTAGGAAAACTCCTCAATTTTTAGTAATCTTATCTTGACCGATTCCCAAAGTAACAACTCGGTTATGAACAACGGTTCAAAAGTATAGGAAATAAACAACATATGAACCCTCACGCAATTAATTACATCAACCATATATCTTTTTTGTTCATCGTTGTAGCTAGAAATTCAATTCATGAAAGAAACAACATTGGGTGACGTGGAAACAAGCTATTCTTACATTGAAATAAATCATGAAACTCCCACTACGTCTAATTTCCTTTTGTGAAGTTCCCTTTTACCCAAAAAACCAACTAATTGTAAGTAGACCCTTTTCTTGGTATTTTACAATTGTCCGGAGAACCGGTCTTCTATTACATTTAGTGGACTCTGGAAAACGTATGTCTTTTCATACGTCTTTCTTTCGGACCATAGCTATTCCCAGTCCTAGAGAGAGAGAGAGAGAGAGAGAGAGAGAGAGAGAGNGGGGGGGGGGGGGGGGGGGCGGGGAGGAAGAGAAAAAGTCCGACTAGGGAACCTTGTGTCTCCAAGAAACACAAGTGAAAAGACGGGTCCGAAGATTCTGGGTGCCCTCTCCCTCGGGTTCCGCACCGTGGGAGGTGATAAGTTCACCCGCGGACACCGGATGCACTTGTCTCGTTCAGAGAACAGAACTCTGAAATAACCGAAAACCACATTTGGTTCCTTATAATCGGAGAAAGAGAGGAGAAAAAAGTATTGACAAAAGAATAGAGATATATATAGAGATTCAGATATTTAGATATAGATATATGGAGAGAGTGGAGTGACAGGTGCGAAGCCTATGGGACCTAGGTTGGCCCCGACCTGGGGTCATCAATATGAAAAGATTCTTAAACAGTTAAAGAAGGTTCAACAGGTAAAATCAACGTATATCAACGACTATCATCAGAGAATACAAGGAAACATAAAGACACAACAGACAACACTAAAGAGGTAAAAAGTAAAGACTAAAACAACTAAACTAAGAAGAGAAAAAAAAGAACTACTCAGACCGATTAGTGAACAGATAAAAAAAATGGAAGAGTTTCTTGGTCGAAAATCAAAACAACTAAAAACGATATCAGAAGAAACAAAGAGAAAGTAAATAAAGGTGGATTACAAATGCTAAAGAAAGGAAGATGATTTACACCCCAAAAAGTAAACGAGAAAAAGATCAACGAAATCCACATCTCAACGACGACGACGACGATTCAGGGAAGTCAACACAGGCTGAGACACGTTGGGGTATCTACCGTCGGGTGGTGCGGGGGGGGCAGGGACCCTAAGAGGTCCGTTCTTGTGACCTCACCCAACGGTAAAAGAAGAGGTTACGTACTTTCACTTTTCACTTTCACTTCAGCGAGTCAGCACAGGCTGAGAACCGCTGGGGCACCTGACGTCGGGTGGTCCGAGGAGGTAGGTACCCTAAAAGGTCCCTTTTCATGGCCTCACCCCACGGTAGTGGAAGAGGCTCCACATCTCAATCCAATAAATCCAATAAATAAACTACAAAGAAAACAAATACCTCCATTCGAACATAACGACACTTGGAAGGGGAATCGTGACGAAAATGACTTAGGGTATCCGAAAACCAACAACACAAAAGTAAAAGTAAGTAAAGATCCGTATAAAACTAAATAAAAAATAAAGAAGACACTAAACAACCAATAAATCTTCGTACAAAATCGGAGGTATATAAATACAAAAATTATATAAAAAAGGGACATCAACTGTAGATTAGAATGACGTAACACTAGTCTTTTCTACGAACTTTACTAAAGTCCAAAAAAAAAAAAATTGAATGGTTCCGATCCAAATACCGGGTCCTTCACTATATGGGACCTCTTACGAGACACACGTGGACTCTTCACTTTAAGTAACAAAACCCCACTTTACAGGATATCTATAGTTAATCCAGATTGACCAGGTAACGTACTAAATTTCAAACACAAAGGTACGATTAAAAGACAAATCAACTATATAGATATCCACACAATGTCTATGCATAATAACACAATGACAATTAAAGGGGAAAGTATGAACAATCGTAAACAGAATGTATAACTCCACTAGGATACAACCCACGTATATACAAATATTAACAATATGGAAGAGGAACCTAACTGGGAAACTAGAAATACATCACGGGAAGAAACAGAGAAAAGTACCGGAAATAAAGTTTCAGATAAAATAGACTATACTCGTAACGACGAGGAAGAAAGAAAACCAGAGGTAAAGGTACTTTATAGAAAAAGGTCGGGAAGTGAAAGTCAGACATATACAGGGAACAAAACTCCATCCAGAGAACATTTTCGTGTATATCCCCAGAACAAAAACATAAGTAAGTTGGTCAGAAACTTAAATCCAACCCCGTAAGTTCGGTAAATATGAATTTCATTAATAACTATTCATACTAGGACAACGGTAAATGAAACAACAAAACCCAAGCGCAAATATTTGGAAAAGAGACAAAGGATAGATCTTTTCTAGGAAATCGTAAACAACTTCTCGACCAAACCACCACGCCTTAAGAGAGTCGAAAACGAACAGACATTTTGAAACTAATGAGGAAGTATAAACTTAATTGAGGAACGACCCATATCGTTAGACTCAACATCCAAAAAGAGGAAGTAGTGAAATTCATACAGGACAATAAGGGAAGACCGGACTTCTCAACGACAACTTTCTAGTCGACAATAGGAATACCTTCAGGGGAACACACAATAAACAACAAAAAGGGAACGACGAAAATTATAAACAAGAAACACAAACTAGAAGTAATTAAACTAATTATACACAGAATCCCATAAATCGGAACCCAAATAGGACAAACCCTGAGAGACCCAAAGAACCTGAACCCACCGATAAAGGAAGGGGTAAAATCCCTTCAAAAGTTGATAATAGAGGAGTTCATAAAAGAGTACCGGAAAGAAAAACAGAAGAAGAAGACCCTGAGAATACTAAGTTTACAATCCCGTAAATTGTAACAGGGTCTCCAGAGACTTCAACAGGAGTAAAGAAAATTAAGAAAAAAAGAAAAAAGGAGAGACGAAGCAAATAAAGGTGGTAAGATAGAAGGTGGAGTGAATAGGATAGAAGACGGAAGTAATAAGATGGGAACCAAGGGAGGTCTCACGAAAACCAGAGTCAATAACGTAATAAGTAATAACTAACTGAGAAAAAATAAAGAAGATCCAGGAACAATTCGTAAAGAACGTAGAAGAGTTAGGAACAGAGTTCAGACAAATAGACATTGAGGTAAAACAAAAGTTCTAAAACCTAGTAGAAATGATAGTAATAAGACTTAACAAAAAAAGTCATCTGAGGGATAGAGGAGAAGAAAACAAACCAAACCACCCGTAAATAGTACATGGAAATGGACGACTTATAAAGAGACGGAAAAGTAAAACAAATCTAACGACACAAACTGCACCTGAAAGACATACGACCTTCGAACACTAAGGAGAAATAACACCTCCAACGAGGGACACCCACCCTAACCTGATCACAGAACAGTTCAAAGGGACCAATCCCTGCCAACACAGCCACAAGACCACCCACCTCGACCTAGAGAAGAAAGACCTCACGTTACTTCACAGGTCACCACACAAAACTCTACAGACACCCAAACCACATTGAAAACCGACGGACATAAAAACACGAGTCCCAATACAAGGACGTAACAACCTCTTAATCGAACCATTCAGAAGGAGACTTTTAACAACCGAGAACCCACCTCGAACCAAAGTCACATCCATACCTCCGAAAACCTACTCGAGAACAGTTAATTACAAAGGTCCTCAGTCCTCAAAAGACTACAAGAGTCCAAAACCTAAATTCGGAGGACGGAGACCGAAAGTCAGAATAGAATGTCATCGGAGTTCTGAAAAGGTAGATATGTCGTGGTTACTATTTTGTACATCCAATTACCACTTTTCTAAGAGGTGTCACATCCTGTGGGTCTCTCCAGTGTCTCAATGTACCTTTTCTCTTCTCCCTCCTCTCTCTATCTCCACTGGTCCTCCTCTTCTCTCCCTTAGTTTTCCCCTCTCTCGTTCGATCGGTCATTAGTCAAGGGATTCACAAGAGGTGTCGGACCTTATGGGTCTCTCTAAGTGTCTCAATTCATCTCTTTTCTTCCCCCTACCTCCTCTATCTCCACTGGACCCCCTCTTTTCCCTCTCAGTTTTACCCTCTATCGTTAGTTCGGTCATTAGTGTGGGGATTCGTTTAAACCCACGACTTCTAATCTAAGAATGTCCATGTTTTAACTATTGTTTATGGGTTTTCGTTTCTAATTTTTAGATATCATCTACAATCTGAGACTTTTTATGTTATGTTTTGTTTTTAATTTTTACTTTAGTTAGTGTTTTTAATAAATTTTTATATATATATATACTTTAAACGAAATTTTTATCCCAGAAAATAAAACGTTCCATTATCATCCGATATTTTTACCTTTGATTTCCTCATTATTTCTTGAAATTTTTTATATTTTTCATTTTTTACTATTATCATTTTAAATAGATCCTTAAAGAGACCTCGACAACTCCCGTCACACCCCAGTCAAGTCAAAGTCTATCAAGGAACAAGGTCGAATATAAAGAAGAGTTCCAGATATCCGCAGAAGATTTCGAATCAGTCACGATTGATGTCCCAAAATTAGACAACGTGGACAGTGACGGTCTCGCCAGAGGAGAAACACACAGCAATAAAAAAACCACCCCCCCCCCCCGAAGAAGACAAACGTCCAGAGAAGTCACAGATTACCCCCGCTTCCACCAGTGAATAAACCTGAGTGAACAAGTCAAACGACACCCCTCCCTCTTTGTGTCGTTTGTTTATAGTGACCGTACACACCCCTCACGAGCGTCACATACCTGGTGTGACCCAAACGGGGGACGAGTGTCGCGTACACGAAAGGACCAGATGTGACGAGTCCAAAGTCCAACGAGTCGTCCCCGTGACAGGTTTCGTCCGGACCCAAAGTACGTGAAGGGTCCAGATTCGAGAAGTCCAAGTCCAAGAACCCATGAGGTGTCCCCGTGTCTGAGCCAACCCGTAACTCAAAACACAGGTCAAGACTCGTCGAGTCCACTGGTCCATGAACCACTCACGTGGCAGGGTCCACCCACCACGTAGAATTAGTGGAGGGGCCAGGGTCGACGAGTCAAAGGACCCACGCGACGCCCTCGTGGCAGAGTCCACACGGCACACGGCACACGGTAGAGTCCACACGGTACACGGTAGAGTCGAGGAGACCCCTCGACTAGAGACCGACATTGGGAGGACCGTCTACAGTTGGCAGGTCATAGGGTTCTTCTGACCCAATCGTTGACCCTCGGACGAGTGTCAAACCATCTCCTACGGTAGAGACCCCGGCTCAAACGAGGAACGGAAGACCGAGACCCACAGAGGTCGGACGGAGAGACGGAAACCACTCCCTACCCGGTCAGGTGTCGGACGATCGAGAGGAGACCATAAGCGAGTCAGGAAACAAGACACTCGTTCGGCCGTCACGGAATCCAATCCCGAAAAGGCCGTTTCAAGAGAGAGAGAGAGAAAAAGAAAAAGAAAAAAAAAAAATAGAGAGAGAGACCGATAGGGTGTCAAACCCAATGATAGAGTGTAATCGAGGGAGTCTAACAGGAGTCCCGTAAGTCCGGGTCAGGAATGAGATTCGTACGTCGGACGAGGAGGGACAAGTCGGGGTCTGAACGACCACCACCCTCACTCACAGACCCGATGAAGAAGTGACCCTCAACGTCAATCCACGTATAAGACACCCCAAAACAAAAGGGGAGGACCAATACAACGGGAGACTCTAAGGTTTCGAGGGGTGTCTGGACGACCATCTCCCAAAGGACGACAAACCTTTGAAGAGGAAGTGTTGAGGGAGGGACTCTACCCAGAGGTAGGGATTGAGAAAACAGAGAGAAAAACAGAAAACATAAAACAGGATGCAGGAAAGTTTCTCTTACCCGACGGAAAGACCCACGGACCACAGGAGGTGGTCGTAAGTCTTCAACAAAACACCTTCGACGAGTCGTAAGTTTACTAGAAAACTACTTAAACCCCCCCTCTTTCACCAGAAGAGTAGAATAAGGAGACGGTAGAATCCTGGCGGAGGAGGAGAAAAACTAGAAAGATAATGTAGTCAAAAGTCAGGGGTAGGGAAATCCTACTCAGAGGTACCCACCAAAGGTCTGAACTCGAGGTTATTTTCCTCGAGACCTGGTTTATTTTTACAAAGAAAATAAATTTTTTTCTTTGTTAAAAAAAACTCCCAAAGACCTTTACAAACGAAGGGACGGAGTCTACAAAGGTGAAGTAAAAAAGAAGAAGAAAGTATAAAGACAGGTTTTGTACTCACACTCTAGACATCCACGACGTCGGTGGATTCTACCTTGTCGAATTCCTAATTACGGTCGTACGTCCCTCACCACTCTGTCCCTCCCTATTACTTCGAACCGGAGGTCATAAACTTGTCGAAGAAGTCGGGATCTGACGGGTCTGTCTGTAACACTGTACACTCTTGGTATTTGTGAACGAAAATTTCAGGGAGATTAATCTAAAGGTAAAGTCCGTTCACTTAAAGAATGACTATACGAGTCTCTCGAACCCCAATCATACCTTTCAAAAATAGGACAGAGAGAGAGTGTGTGTGATTACTCACACACACGTGAGTAATCACAGACTGAGAAACACTGGGTTCCTGACATCAGGAGGTCCGAGAAGACACGTACCTTAAAAGGTCCGTTCTTATGACCTCGTCAAACGATAAAGGATGAGGTTCCCTAGAAGACCTGGGTCCCTAGCTTGAATGTAGAGAACACAGAAGACGTAACCGTCTGTCTAAAAAATTTTATATTTAAATAAATAAAATTAACCTCCAATTAATGAAATGTTATAACATAACCAAAACGGTATGTAGTTGCACTTAGACGTGTCCATATGTGTACAAGGGGTAGGACTTGGGGGGAGGGAGGAGGGAGGGACATGGTAGGGAGACCTAGCAGGGTCACGTGGTCGGGGTTCGTAGGTCATAGTACGTAGCTTGGACCTGACCGCTAAGCAAAGTATATACTATAATATGTACAAAGTTACGGACGAGGTGGATGTATTAGAAGGACTTAATCCCCGAGACTGTCTCTTATTCTACCTGTCCTTTCGTTCTCCGACACTAAAAAGAGGGGACGGATATCGTCTTCTCCTCTGGACCGAGGTACGTCACCCGAAGTCTCGTCCGAGATACCTCCCCTTTCCAGTCCCGACGTACCACGGGACGAACCGAAACTTTCCGTATAAGGGACAAACCTCCAGTCTCTACGGACTTGGTCTCCACTCTCTTTTCCCTTGGACCGAAGGGTGACGACGCCCCGGGAGACCGACGAACAAGTACCGGTTGTAGGGACGACAGGGTCGGGGTCGGGACGTAACGGTACCATTCTCAGAACTGGAGGACCGTAAGAGTCACGGAAAAGAACTTTCCCGGAGACACGAAATAAATAGTCAAAGTAGGGAACGGTACCGGAAGAACGACTCGAGTCCCTGAGGAACCAGGGTCGAGACTGGAGTCGTGGACATCCCTCCTGGTCATTAGGGAGGACGACTCTTGTTTTGTCTGTGTTTTGTGTTTCCGACCTGAGACGAGGTCCCACCGTAGACGATCGGACACTCTTCCCCTGCCTCCACTTGGTCTGGGGTCAGGGGTACCACGGGAATCCGACGGAGACTTCTAACAAGGTATAGTGTCTTCTATACCCGGTCGTGTGGAGAGGTGTTGACCCTAACAACGGGACCCACCGAGACGTCAATCCCAATGTGACAGTCACAAATTTTCTTCTGAGTCTACGTGACGCTTGTTTAACCTTCTTGTTGTGACTCTGTACATTTAAAGGTATTCATTTTATCTATCGGTCACCCCTAAAGGGTACCCTGTGTCCCTCGAGTTAGGATCACGAGACACTGTTGGCTCTCCCCACCCTACCCCTCCCTCCAACCTCCCTCCCCTGTATATATATGGACATCGGTTAAGTATATACCGTCTTTGATCGCGTTATAACATTTCGACGACGACGACGACGACGATTCAGCGAAGTCAGTACAGGCTGAGACACGCTGGGGTATCTGCCATCGGGTGGTTCGAGGCGTTAGGGACCTTAAGAGGTCCGTTCTTGTGACCTCACCCAACGGTAAAGGAAGAGGTAACATTTCGATAGTAGGAGGTTAATCTTTATTTTTAAAAAATTTTTAGAAGAGTTTCACCTTTCTTCGAATAAAAGAAGAGGATCTTCAGGTCCCACCTGTCTCGCTCCGACCTCACCAGTCACTGTGGTCGGTGGGGGACGGACGGTCGAGTAACACCCGAAGGCAAGAAGTCCAGTGTAGTTCCAAGTCTACCGGAGTCCTGGAGGTCGTAGGGTACGTGTAAGGTCCCTCTCCTATCCCATTTTGTCGGAGGGACAGGTAGACGGACAGGGTATGTCTCGGAGTCTTTCGGAGAGTCACGTGAATTCAGAGTGAGGAGCTAGAATCAGAGTGTCGGGGTGGTGTGGTGTCCGTGAGTACCCTACTCGGAACACCCGGGACTACTCCATCTCTAAACGACCAAACACCCATAACTCATTACTGACAGAGAGAGACGGTGTCTACCGTTTCCCTATACACCCTTTCTGTGGAAGAGGATTGTCCTGACTCACGGAGAACACACACGTGTAGGTAACGGCTCGGAATGGACAGTCCGAATGGACAAAGGTGGACCTTTCACTCTCAGTCACCTTCGACGTTCACGTTTGACACGTCACACTTGAATGGGACTTACTGTCCACCCCGTAGTGTCTACCAAGTGAGATATTTCCTGGATTTACGGTGATCAGAGGTCGTCGATTTACAGGTACGAGTCGTAGTCCCCGACTCTGTACGTGTCACTGGACTTACTTCTTAGTTGTCTTAGGTAAGTGATCTGGTTGTAGGTTTTGACAACCAAGTGAAACAATGGTTCGACTGTCGTTTAATTTCCCACGTCAGACACGATCTTAATACATAGGGGGTCCTTCACCTGTGTATCGCGGAACTTCCTGTACCGTTGGGGTAACTACTCCTACCAGTCCTTACCTTTTGTCAAGAGATCCAACCGTCGGAGACGGACCCGAACGGAGAGTCGGTTTCTCTGACGGAAACCGTATCCTACAAATCCGACCTCCCCTGAATCTCTACGATACCGGGTGAGCGAAGTGGACGTCGGTTCTTCGAATCCGGACGAATCCGGTGTACTCACCGATTCCGACGACTTGGTGTCCACCGTCCTATTCTTGACGTAGGAACCGTCCGGACACACAGAGACCCCGACTAGAGATCGACCCAAAACCAGAGTTCCGGTCTGTCCTCACACTGAGTACGGTGATTGTTCCATTGTTAGTAAAGAGACTCTTCGTTAAGGACCTTCTTTATCCTTTACGCTCCTGGTGACTACTCCGGACGGTCTGTCACCATGGATTTACGATTCACACGTACCGATTAAAATGAGGGAACGACCGTCCAACACGTGAGGTGCTCCACGGGCTCAGTAACGAAGGTTTCCTCGAGTCTCGTCCCGACCTGAGGAGTCCCGAGGTTGGTACCGGGGTGGTGTCGGGACGACGGACGTTCCTGAACACACGGACTCACAACGAAACCCTAAGGAGGAGGTCCCCTCCTACCCGTGCACCTTCCGTGTCGGGTCGTTCGTGAGGACCCCGGTGTGGACTTACCAGTGTCCGATGATCTGCCGACGTGGACGTTCTCCAAATTAATGGGGTGGTCCTGGAACTGACCCTACGGTCACCCTCGGCAGTCGACACCTAACAGGGTCGAAAAAGAACGATGTATCCAAAAAAAGTTTAACTACTCGCTGACTTGTGGTTGAAGACGTTCAATGACGTATAGGAGAAACCTTACTGTACCTCGTGTCTATCTAATCGAGATCTAATTCTTGGTTGACCTGACCTTTTACCCACCCTGGGTGAGACCCCAGGTATTACTAAGGTTCGGAAGTGATCTCTTTCCTTTTGGACCAGAGACCGGGCAGACCTTTACTGAGACTTTTACTCAAGATGTAATTCTCTTTCACTCGCGACGGTCTAGGACGGTTAGGGTCGACGGGCTTATTACGGACGAAGACCCGAGACCTTGTTACTCTTAGTTGTCACCCAACCACAGGTGATCTCCGTTGAGGAGACGTCACTCAACACGGTTCTTGACTAGACGGGGACGTGTGACACTAGGACCCACGGTCCAGGATTACACTTATGTTTGGAAGTAGAGATACATCATGTATCCTGAGAAGACGGGACCTAGAAGTATCTCGGGACCAGGAGACCCCCTCAAGGACAGTTGGGTAAAGGGGACTTGACCCGAAACGAAGACCTCAGACAGTGAAGTAGGGTCTATTAAGAGGGACTAAATCCTAGACTTGCCTGACTTACAACTAACCATTGTAATGTCTCGAAGGACCAATCCTTAGGTCCAGACCTAGTATGGACTCAGAAGACACGACCGAAACTAGAGTAAATTCTCACGGGTAAGAGGAACTCCTTCTGGTGACAGGTTCGACTGGGTAGAAGGGTCGGGAGTGCGGTACGAACGACACCTTCCCGGGAAAAAAGGAGGTTTCCACTCGAATGACTCACACAAGATTAGTCCAGGATCGACCCTCAGTGGTCGCACTCCGAGGTGTCCGCAACGTTAGTCCAGGTTCGATCCACACTCGTCACACTCCGAGGGGTCCCCAACATTAGTCCAGGTTCGACCCTCAATGGTCACACTCCAAGGTGTCCCCAACATTAGTGCAGGTTCGACCCACAATGGTCACACTCCGAGGTATCCCCAACATTAGTGTAGGTTCGACCCACACTCGTCACACTCCGAGGTGTCTCCACCATTAGTCCAGGTTCGACCCACAGTGGTCACACTCCAAGGTGTCCCCAATATTAGTACAGGTTCGACCCTCACTCGTCACACTCCGAGGTGTCCCAAACATTAGTGCAGTTCGACCCACAGTGGTGACACTCCGAGGTGTCCGCAACATTAGCCTGTCAGGTTCGACCCTCAGTGGTCGTACTCCGAGGTGTCCGCAATGTTAGTCCAGGTTCGACCCACAGTGGTCACACTCCGAGGTGTCCCCAATGTTAGCTCAGGTTCGACCCACACTGGTCACACTCCGAGGTGTCCGCAACGTTAGTCCAGGTGGGACCCTCAGTGGTCACACTCCGAGGTGTCCCCAACATTAGTCCAGGTAGGACCCACAGTGGTCACACTCCGAGGCGCACCCAACATTAGTCCAGGTTCGACCCACACTCGTCACACTCAGAGATGTCCCCATCATTAGCCCAGGTACGACCCTCAGTGGTCACATTCCGAGGTGTCCACTAGTGTAGTTCCGTACACCGTCAGTCAGTCCTTCATCCTTCGACGACGTTCACCCCTACCGCTTATCACAACTAAGTCCTCTCTAGGAACACCTTCCTTCATTGACATCCGTACTCGTCCTTAATTTAGTGAGTCTCTTACTTTCAACCCACTCTTCTCCTCCTGTTCCTCTAGTGAACTCCCACTAATACTCCTGTCCCCTTCCTTCCTCCAGTATTTCATCTGAACCTACCACCCTACCTCTTATCATTCTTCGTGGTTTCCCTTAACCCCCCCCATGTCCTTTGACCCTCTCCTCTCTCGAAGAGTTTCCTCTTCGTCACTCGTCACTGTTTACGACGTCTCTCGTTTCTCCTCTCCCTCGCCCTCCTCCCACCCCTCCTCCTCTTCCCCTCCTCTTCACCCTTCGCCCTCCTCCCTCATCTTCCTCCCCCTCCCGTATCCCTGCGTCACTGGTGTCCAACGATCAATCAAAGTACCGTGTTGACTTAGTACCGGTTTTCAGACTGACTTGTCTAATTCTGTATTCCTTTACCAATCTTTATCTAAAAGTCTTTCGGATGTAAAATTCTTTACGAAACTTCCCTTTTTGTTTATTGAGACACCTCCCTCCTCCGACGATATTTCATGTCACGGCCCTTCTGAAACAATCACCACACAAATTACCGGTATACTCGGAATCGGTCAGTAATTCGGGTGTAAAGGTGCAAGAAGAAAACCCCCTCTTTCCTTTGTTTCGTCATAAAGAAGGAGGTCATTCGGTTGTACCTGTAGAGAGTGTTATGTTTGAGAAGACCAGTTTCCGTACTTAGAATTGCGGGAACTTACGAGACATTCCTCTGGGTCTCGTCTAGACAAGACCCAGAGACACTGAGACATTTTATACATCGATGTTCGAGAGTCGTCGTGGTCAATACACCAACTCTCTGTGTCAGAAAGAAAGACCTTAAACAGTAGGTCTTGGACCTATATTATATAAATGATAAAAGATATAAAATGTAACTTACATAGACACGCCTGTTTCCCTATCCTACAACCAAGTATTATCATCTCGACCATAATACCTTGATCTTTGCTCATCAAAAACTCACTGATATGTCCATCGACGATGACGATGATTCAGTGAAGTCAGCACAGGCTGAGAAACGCTGGGGTATCTGCCGTCGGGTGGCCCGAGGCGGTAGGGACCCTAAGAGGTCCGTTCTTGTGACCTCACCCAACGGTAAAGGAAGAGGTTACATACTTTCGCTTTTCACTTTCACTTCAGCGAGTCAGTCCAGTCTGAGAATCGCTGGGGTACCTGATATCGGATGGTCCGAGGAGACGGGTACCCTAAAAGGTCCGTTCTCATGACCTCACCCCACGGTAACGGAAGAGGCATATGTTCATCTCTTAGACTGTTAAATTTAAGGATGACCTTTTGTATACCTCAAAATAGGTGAGCTCTCAGTTAATGAAAATCTCACTGTCACTAATCGACACCTTCAGAGTAGACTTATAGTTCGGAACTGACAGAGATTAGGAACCTCTTCATTCAGTGTAACTTTGACCCAAAACTACGGATATTTACCAGACAGAGTACCAGTGACTAGTTTAACGTTTCGTTTGTTAAGACTTTCATAATCGTTAGAAAAGTGTAAACCCCCAATGAAATAGTTTTTATATCCACACCCAAAAAAAAAAATTCAACTCTTTAATTTTGGAACAAAGAGAGGTAACCGAAGACTATCGACACACGAAACCCAGGGTTGAGAATCACAAGTTTCGAGGAGGACTGGACCGGAACGGAAGCCGAAGTACCGGAGTGGGGACCACCTGTGTGTGACGGAGAACATCCGCTAAGACAAACGTCGGTCTAGGTCAAACCAGAACACAGAACCAGAGACAACCCAGGGAGACTGGTAGAAGCGTAAGTTCTGTTCGTCTGACGAGGGGTCACTGGATAGGACACTCGTAGGTGGGGAGGTACGACAAACTCTTCGAAGTGACATCTTAGAGACCGAGTATGTAATGGGGACGTAGTAAGGTCAAAAGAGACTAGGTAAAACAGAATATAGGTCACAGACAGAGAAGAAGACAAAAAAACAAAAACAAACAAAAAACAAAAAAAAAAAATGTGTAAACAAAATAACTGACTTGAAACACAAGGTCAAGTAGGGAATCGTCAGGGGCCCCTAGAAACCGACTCCTAATTGACAGACCGAGGAAACGAGACTAAGGGAGATTGTCCCGGAGTACAGGATTGGGTCCTGGTTCGACCGGACGATCAGATCACGGGACCTAAGGACCCCCAAACTCACGGATACACCCGTGTGCACGTACATTCACGTCACGAGCCTTTAAAGGGGTGATCCTCATTGGTGAAAGAGAGAATAGATTCGTTTTAGACAGAACGGGTTCTATTCAAGATGGGACACACGAAGTCACAAGAAGAGAAATTTTCCTCTTAGTATTATCAATAGAGGTCTACAACAACCCTTCTAAATGTAAAAATTTTTTAATGTAACGTCTCAGGAACAGTGTACATTTAACGAGCGATTTACCCACACTACAATTTCACTAGACTAAAGAGGTCGGTTTAAAGACCACTGGAGAAGGAAGAGATTATAAACCATCGTGAAGGTAGACTTAGGGGTTTGACTAATGAGTTAGTACATAAGAGAAACTATTAGGAGAACTAAGGGTTTGGTCCAACATCCTTCTAATTCTTGTCCTTACTGTAATATAAAAGACCACAGAGGAAATTTTGATTTGTGATTAAAAGTTGTCACTCTTTGTCTCTTCATTTCTTCTATTCTTTCGTTCTCCTGATTCTTTTTGTTCTCCCCTTTTTCCTCTCCAGATCCTCTTACATGAAAAAGTTTTTTTAAGTAAAAAAAATCAACTTTTTATTAACGAAATGTCTTAAAAACAAAAGACGGTTTATAGTCGTACTCTCTTACGTCAAAACTTACTTACAACGGATATTTTCCCTACAAGGCGTTCCTCTTCTCACTTGTGACCTCGTAGAGACTCAAATGTCTATCTAAAGGTTCGACTAAGGTGACGGAGAATGATGGGAGGGATCTCGAGTATTTCTCTAGTGGGTAGAAGAGGTAAGTCTCTACGCTACGAGTAGGAAGATGTGGTTTGTGTCCTGAAGTGTAGAGAGAGGAGGAAGGGTGGTGTCGACAACCTAGAGCTCAGTATCTGTCGTACGTCTTGAGGGGTGTGAGGTTTCACGACACTTACGGGGTATATTACAGTAAATATAAGTATCTCGACTACTTTTACACCTGTGGGGATACCAGAACTATAATTGTCCGGGAGTCACTTGGGAAAGAAACAGAAGTGTTCCTGTGGGGACGGAGGAAACGAATTTGACCAACCACTCAAAGACGAGTTACAGACCTTACTTGACTCCTTGACGTCCCAGAGAAAATCTCTTCCGTTACCGTTGGGTGAGGTCATGAGAACGGACCTCTTAGGGTCCCTGTCTCCTCGGGTCACCCGACGGCAGGTACCCCAGCGTTTCTCAGTCTGTACTACTAACTGATTCCTGTCGTGTCCCAGAGAGAACCCACAACTGTTTGATACATTCTCGGGGTGCTACCACACTCGTGGGGGTGTTGTGTACAGATAGACTTCAGGAGGAAAAACGACGAACAGTGATATTTATTATAAAACGTTCCTGAATGAACCTCTTTACTACCATCCGTCGGTAAACGTCCTTCAAAGATACTCACCCGAGGGACCCATCCCGAGTAAAACACTAGTCCCCTGGAGTGCATACACCCAATATACCGTAAACTCTCCGTCCTCCTGTTCGATAATAAATCAAAACTTACCTTCAGTCGACTCGAGATTTGTGGTCGACCAGAATTAAGATGAGGACACAAATTCAAGAGAAAGAAAGTTAGACTTTGGTCATAGTCGTCTAATCAATCGTGTCGATAAGACTTTCAAAGGTTCTATTGACGGTAAGAAAGAACGTATCTTTCCTTAACCCGGTTTCAGGAGTGGGACGGTCTCTTTTCGTCTGAGGCACGGACGGAGGAGAGGCGACCTCGTGAGTGATTAACACATGGACTTAAGATTCGGAGAGAAAGTCGTCAATGTCGAGGAAGAGGAAACTCGAACAACCCTCAACCAAACCCATTTTAAAACGAATAAAAGAATAATATGTTCTTTTAGTCTAAGACGAGGAAACGGGTTTCGGTGACGTGGAGATTTGGACAAGTCCCGAAGACAGATGACTCTAGTTACCGTTGTCTTTGTGTTAGTGAACAAGGAGAACACTCGGTTAGTGAGGACAACCGTTTGGAGTTGTCTAAACACTCGACTCTAGTTCAGTCGTAGTTCACTCGTTGTCGACCGTGTTGGTAGGTAGTTTTGTTTGGTCAGTTGGATATTTATTCGACCCCCCTAAGAGTACCCCGAAGTCTTCCTAGTCGGAACAGAGTAGGAGAACGAATCATGTATTAAGGAGATTCCTAGTGACACCGTACATGGCGACACCGTCTGAGAGACGTTCCAACTGGCAGTTGTACGGCTCCTCGCGCGATGACGGAAAGACTCCTGTAAAGTCATTCTATGGAACCCTTCTTTACGACAAAGTTATCTCTTTGAGAGAGTGCCACACGAGACACAATAACGTCTTTGTCCCTAACACAAAAGAGAAGATTACTTCTCCTTTGTGGTAGAATGTCTTAAGTCCTCGTACTTGTCCCTGGAACGGACCTGTATAACTACGGAATCTGAATCGGGTGCCTACCGGGTCTAAGGTCGAAGTAGGGTCCGGAACAGAGACTCCAGAAAGGGACACACCAAACACTCAAAACCTTTAATGAAACACTTCTACAGTGTAAAAGGACTAATAAACCGAATAAGTATATCGTTGAGAGTTTCTTTCCCTTTCTGAATACGGGACATAACATAAATAAGTGACTACAAACATAAGGAGTGGATCTCATACAGAACATGTGTGAACGCACAGGTCACGGACTGTGACCCTGAGGGTGCCCAACAGGTTTCTTTTATTAAGTTCCCTGACATCACCTCCAGTTTCCGAAATAAGTCGCCCATGTACAATCCAGTGACTGTATTAAGAGGTCCGAGGTCGACCTCGAGACACATCACTCCCTTCCTGTCCGCCGGTGCGAACCGACGACCCAGTCCATCTTCAAAGACAGAAAGTGACGACACTTTGAACGGGAAACCGCCGACGGGACCAAAAGGACGTAGAACGAGTCCTAACCCACCGGGGTAGGACCATGGACAATCTTGTCATGAAAATTCTTGACAAAAACGTTCAGAACGTCAAACAACCAGTTAGTTCCAGGTGTCCCACCCCCTATATCCGCCTTTCCCTTCTCCCCCAATCCTAACTTCCGTTACCTCTTCGATGCCTGGGAGACAGTACGTGCAACCTCAGAAAAATGTCTCCTTCTATGGATTATTTACAAGCAACTTACATACTTCTATGTTGATCGGACTTTACGGATTGTAAGAGCAGTAAATTGTGTACTTTTATTATACTCGTCTGTCGGTCTCGAATTTTTGAAGGATCACTGGACCCACCTCATCCTCCCTGATCGTCTCGAGTATCTATACCCTGTGTAGAGATTGAATCACTTCACCCGTAAATTGTGTCCCGTAAAGTACTCTACAACTTTCTCTCGTCTCAGAGACAAGGGGTCATCGTCGGAGGGGGGAGGGGATGAGGACAAGGGAGTCCGAAGTCTTTCACCCATCTTTTGTTATGAGTTAGGTCTTTAACACTGAGACGCCCCTTCTTACTTGTTTGACCAAGGTCTATTCCACTCCGTGCATGATTCCCTTTAAGTGCAAATTATATGGTTTTGTTACCTTCCGGATCTGTCTTGAGACGAACAAGTCGTACTCGTTCCACTTTTCTTTACCAGACCGTTGAGACGTGTGTGTGGGGGTGGTATGTGTGTTTTAATTTTTCTTCGCACAAATATGACGTACGTTTTTATGTCTTCTTAGGTCGGACCTCCCTTTGTATCAGGAATTTGGTCCTTGTAGAAGAAGGAGTGCTCACAAAGTTTGATGTACACTTGAATTCTTGTATGTGTAAAATTTTCCTCTCGTATCTGTCCTTTACCTTGTTGTAGGTGTCTTAAGATTTCCTTTCTCGGCAAACTCTTGTGACAACATCATCAACGGTAAATGTATGTCTCTGTCGTCCACCTGCAACTGTTTACATTTCGTGTTCTCGTACTCCGGGTGTATTCGAAGAACTAATTTTTGAAGGATCATTATTTTAAGTCGTTGAACTCTCCACTTGCTTTCGATTCTTAAATTCTACCTTTTCAACACCAGTGGTCCGTTTGGGACTAGGACTGACGACTTAAGTAAGTCAATTCGACGAATTAATTCGTGATTCTAACTCGTTGACCACACCCCCACCCTCCCATCCAGTCTTAACGTGTAGTCTTGTACACAGTGCTCCGGAGACGTTCATTACTATTACGTCTCTTGTTTAGAACCTTCCCACCCCGTTCCCCACAACGTCTCTTCGAATTCTTATGACCTACAGAATAAAGAGTATCGTGCATCAGTTATAAGGGACTTTGACTTTGTACATCAAATTTTTTTACTGAGATTGAAAAATTTGTTAAAAATATCAGTAAAAAGAAGTCATACTACTCTATAAATTCCTTGATTGTAGAACCCTTGTCGTAGAAGTTTGGCAGATAGGTGGACAGATAGATAGGTAGTTTGACGGAAAAAATGTATTCGTTTTTCTCTACATACACCACTACAGTGGTTTACAATTGCGACTAATAATGACCCGTAATACTAAAACTCATTAAGTAATAAAAGAAGATAAAAAGAAATAACGGACTTAAAAATTATTACTGAGTTACAAATAAAATACTTTAGTTATTGTCGTGATAAAATCAATTTTCAATCTACCAGTGTAGGAAAACTCTAAGAACGATAAAGGTAAAGTAACTGGGTTAAAGGGAATACCGTCTTTCACTTCTCCTCGATTTTTCGGAGAACTACTTTCACTTTCTCCTCTCACTTTTTCAACCGAATTTCGAGTTGTAAGTCTTTTGCTTCTAGTACCGTAGGCCAGGGTAGTGAAGTACCCTTTATCTATCCCCTTGTCACCTTGTCACAGTCTGAAATAAAAACCCCCGAGGTTTTAATGGCGTCTACCACTGACCTCGGTACTTTAATTTTCTGCGACTGAGGAACCTTCTTTTCAATACTGGTTGGATCTATCGTATAAGTTTTCGTCCCTGTAATGAAACGGTTGATTCCAGGTAGATCAGTTCCGATACCAAAAAGGNTACACTCTCAACCTGACACTTCTTCCGACTCGCGGCTTCTTAACTACGAAAACTTGACACCACAACCTCTTCTGAGAACTCTCAGGGAACCTGACGTTCCTCTAGGTTGGTCAGGTAAGACTTCCTCTAGTTGGGACCCTAAAGAAACCTCCCTTACTACGACTTCGACTTTGAGGTTATGAAACCGGTGGAGTACGCTTCTCAACTGAGTAACCTTTTCTGAGACTACGACCCTCCCTAACCCCCGTCATCCTCTTTCCCTGTTGGCTCCTACTCTACCGACCTACCGTAGTGCCTGAGCTACCTGTACTCAGACTCACTTGAGGCCCTCTACCACTACTTGTCCCTCCACGACCCTAAGTACCCCAGTGTTTCTCAACCTGTGCTGACTCGCTGACTTGACTTGACTTGACTTGACTGGGTTAAAGAGAACAAACAGTCTAAATTCGGAGTCCATCGTAACAAAAAGACTAGTGTAGAAGTTAAAGACCTCGGTAATCGTTCTGATCGATTCCCCAAAGTTTAAAGGAAAGGAAATTCAAATACTTGAAATTTCTATAATGTTAATGGTAAGTTCTATCTTAAGTCCTCTCTTTCTACTTACCTTTTTTTCTCTACTCTTCCTTTAAGGTAAAACTGAGACTTCTCAGACTATAGTAACATTTCTCAGGTCTGAATCTTACTTCGTGGTTTTCCCGTGGTCTCTCTTTCGTGTCGAACCTCGGTACCATTGTCGATCCGAAAGTGGTACACTGGGGTACCCTTATGCTCCTTCCTGCGTCCCTGACACTCCGTTCTCTACCTCCTAATTAATTCCACTTTTCCTTCCTCTACTCCATAATTCTCCTTGTGGTCTAGTTCTCGTGTTCTTTAGGTCCCACTTTTCCTGAGACACGTCTGAGAACAGACGAGATCTCCGACGACCTCATCCACCCCGACCCTCCCCGTAACGTTGGGTCACTTGTTTGATCTTTAGGGAGGTTATTTCACGTGTGTTGGTAGAATTCCTGACTGCTGTATACTGGGTGACTTCAACCCTTTTCTTTTGGGAATATAAATCAGTTGTACTCCAGTGTCCTTTGAATTAACTTTGAACGTACAAGGTTAAATAAGACTCTCTGTTGCACTCACCCACTCTCAAGATAAAATAAACGGGTAAACCGTAAAGTTTATTTTTTGCATTTAGGTGAAGACCTGACAAGTAGGTCCTTACCCACTCCCCTACTTATGGTCACGGTTGTTGGTGTTGTTGGTGGAGTTTTTGTTAGTGTCACTACTGGTGGAGTTGTTTCCGTTGGGTCCCGGGTAGAAGTAAGTAACGTTATGTCTCCTAGATCTTCTCCCTGTTCGGTCTCTTTCGGGACGTAGTTAGCCTCAAAAATTGGAAACCAAGTTATGCGAAACAGAACACCAGTCTTGACTTTCCCGACTCCGACGAAATAAAATTTTCAGCACAACTACTGAATAATTTTCTTCGATATAGACTAGAAAGTCCACTCTCCTAGCACGTCTCATGAAAGACAAGATGAACCGTAAATACATCGAGGTCCCTCGTGATATCCCAATAATTATGTGAAGAACCTGAAAGTTTCGTTAAATGTGAGAAAAACCTGTATTGAGAAAAGGTTCCCCGACCCCCCTACTCCACCCCACCCCTACGGGTTCCTTAGTCCGTCGAACTCAGAGACTGAAACCTCGTAGCTAAACGATAAGGACGACTCTCATCCGGGACCCGAGTCTTTAGTCGTAGGAACCGTCGCAACAGAAGTGGACACTTCGTGTCGGGAACCCAGGGGACACACGGGAGACACTCTGTCCGGTGGAGGACCTGTTCTCCGTGTCTTTCTTCCACCCCTGTGAATGCCTATGGGATCTGTTGTGCCCCCTGACACCAAACGGGGGGAGACCGTGACTGGAAGAGGAACTCCGGTGAGGAGGGGGAGGAGACAGACCCTGTGAGTCCTGGAGTCTCAGGGGTCACAAAAGGGTCTTAGAGAGTGACCCGAAGGGGCGGGGGTCCCTGTCAACCGACCCTGCAAAAGGGAAGAGGACTCTGACTTCGGTTTACGGATCTCGACTTCTGTTTGTCCCGTGTCCTGGGACCCGTTCGGTGGCTCCTGTTTGTGGTTAACCCGGACGTCGTGTTCACCGGAGGGAGGGGGACTGGGCGAGGGAGGTCCGGTCTCCGTCTCTTCTCTCGTCCGTCCCTTTTCGGACACCACCGTCGGGACACGTTTGGATCACACAGTCAATTCTCCCCTAGGGGAAGAAGGGTGACTCGGTTTTCTCACACGGAGATGTCCTCAATGGAGAGTTCCGACCTCGGAGGACGACCCGCCCCGTCGTTATCCCACCAGGGACATTCCGGTCCGGGTAAGCCCGACCCCCGTGGGACTGTCTCTACTCCCTCATGTCGACTCCCTCGTCCCAAGACGCCACGGGGTTCGAGGGACCCACCCCAACCCCCTCGGATACGTTCTCGTCTGCCGACTCCCGTCCCGTCCCGGTGTCTGACGTCCGATCAAGTCAGACCACGTCGGACCTACACAGGAGACCCACCTCGTCTGTGGTGTCTCGTACCATCCCGGACTCGAGAGGACCGCAGGACACACGGTCCAGTCCCCCGGGTAGGGTTCTTTAACCCTCTACCTCCCGGTCTCACTGGGGGCGGTTATCCCCCACGAGAAGTTCCTCGGGTGTCATCACCAACGACGGTGTGTCTCGGAGGACGCGTCGTGCCACATTCGGGGCCTCACCCCCGACGGGGTCTCCCCCGACACCGTCACTGAATAGGTCCTCTGTAAGGAGAAAGGAAGGAGGAGGTGAGACGTTGGTGAACTGAGTATATTCGACTAGAGAATGGAAGACGAAGACCCTCATCTCAACTCAGTATCCACACATAAACCCATAGAACAAATCTAGGATTACACTATTGTTCAGAACAAATTGTGGCAGTCAAAATTATAGGTATTTTACATATGAAAACCTTAAACTTACATGTGTAAACCGTGAACTTTTCATTGAAATATAATAAAATACAGAGTAATGTTAAAGACAGAATAATGTTTTATTATGTACAAAAGGTTTGCAAAAATTTTTTACAATAACTCTCCTGACCTATTTAGATAGGAAAACTTGTTGATACCAAAAATTCTTCGCTTTATACTTGACTTTAAGGTGGTCATTCTTCATTGACACTGATTCGAAACCTCATCAATGAAAGGTTCGTAATAACTCACATACATACGAGCACACGCACACACATGTCTCTGCACTGGTATGAAGTAAACGACATCACACACATTGGGTGAGAAGACATTAGTGTAACGTAATATTTGAGAAAGGTACCTTAAGAGGACGTCGAGACAAAGAACCACCGTAACACAACCTGTCGCGTGTCTACCTCTTTGGGTGAACCTTTCCAGAGTAACAAAGGGATTCTCCGACCGATAATAAACTTCAATCAAACACTTTCCTCGAAAGGGAGCCTCTGGAGTTTGTCACTACAGATATTCGGACTTTAGTCTCAAGAAGGACCACGACATCCTTCGGGTCCTGTATCTCCACCTCCCGTACCCGGTTCCGTCGTCCTTGTCCTAGTCGAACCCTTCCACCCTGGAGTTTTGGACCCGTTCACACCTTTTCTTTCAACTTCCGAACAGACCTGACCCCGACCTACACCGGGGACTCTCCGACCAACTCAAAAAGTCCTTCCGACCCCAGTTTGGTCCGTCCCCGAGAGGTGAGACGTTCGTACCTTGGTTCACTCCGAGACGTCCCAAGGGTCCGTGTCTCCGGAAAGACGAGGAGTAAAAAACATCCGTTCTCAGGTCGGTACTACTAGTAATACTAGAAGGGACTCAAGGTTTCTCACTTAAATTTGTCAACGATTAGTTTCTTCGTCGGTTCTTTAGTGAACTACGTTCTAATTTAACTGGTCTCTTCGAGTAGTTCTAATCTTCTAGTTGGTGGACTCCAACTCCCAGATGTCCGGAACGAGTGTGGGATCAGAACAGTCTCTGGGGTGGAACCTGGGAGACCATATTTTCGGGAGTAGTTCAAGAGACCTCAACACTGTTTATCTAAAATTTCCGTCTTTGGACCACACAAGGGGAAACGGACAGTTTCGTCATTTCGATAGGAAAAGATGAAGTGGATTTTTATCTTAAACTAAATCGTGGACACATGTCTCTGAGACTTGAAAGATATTGGAGAGACTCGAGGTACAGTCCTCGACCGATGTGAGACTATTGTCTTTTGGAGTGGTCAGGGGTGTTTTGGTTGTCAGATAACTGTTCCTAAAGAAATATTACCCTTGTTAAGGTAGTTTCTTCAAACTTATTTGACGACACCCTCCTCCCCTGGTACCTCTTACACCCTTCGGAGTCTACCCCACTGAGGACTCATCTCGGCCCTACACCCACCGTCCAGTGTGACAGATCGTGTCTACCACTTACACCGGTCACCGAACCTCACCACCCAGAGTCACAAACCTCTCCTCTCCCTCTTTCAAGGTTTTCAGTCTAAACTAAGACAGGAATCCAAAGAGACCCGAAGGGACCACCGAGTCTCCAATTTCGTAGACGGACCTTACGTCCTCTGGGCCCGAGCTAGGGGCGTACCCTTCTAGGGGACCTCTTCCTTTACCGTCGGGTGAGGTCATGAGAACGAATCTCTTAGGGTATCTCCCTCCTCGGACCACCCGATGTCAGGTACCCCAGTGTTTCTCAGCCTGTGCTGACTCGCTGAAGTGAATCCAAAGAGATTAATCGACATTCTCTCACCTGCATACACCCGAAAAATTTTCAGTCCGAGTAATTTTGAATTAACAAATCGAGACCAGGACTCTCGACCCACTGGAGTCCCTTTAGGGGAACGAGTGACGGGTGAGTACCGGGTAGACACTTTCGTCCCTAGTCTGGACTGAGAGGTCCCACACGACACCGGGACCCTTCGGGACCGAAGGAGGGAGGTGGACGTGGGACTTTGGTCGAGGGAACCTTCTGTCGGGACAAGTGTGGGACGTCTATGTTCCTCTCTTCGTGACGGACGTCTCCTAACCACCAGAGTCCGAGACAGTGTGTCCTCACACCTGACTTCGTCACTTCCAACCACCTTAACGTACTCAGCATTTTACATCCCTTTCGTATACCCAACAGTTGATGTTTAACCGTGAATCGTTCTCGTAATGGTTGCTGACTTGGTGTTTCCGTAAACGGTAGACGGAGAGACCTCTGACTTGGGGTACGTCGATATCGACACCTGGAAGTTGTGGGGGACTCCCTCAAGTCCCACCCCACTCCACGAGACACGAGGTCCCTTAGACCACCCTACCCAGAAATCTATCAACCTACAAAAATCCTTGTCTAAAATACTAGAGTTAGGAACGTAGAGGAGTTTAGATCTCTTCGTGATTTAGGGAAGTACCACTGTAGTCTAGGAGTACTGATTGTTTTTTGGAAAACATTTTACTCACAAAGTACCATAACTTGAGGGGGAAGTGGTTTTGGAATATATAACAGAAAAGGGGTGACGGTGAAACCTCGTGAGAGAATCTCGATAGTCTGTGACGGAGGACCCGATACCAGGAGTAAAACGGGGTTTATTTTGAATTGAGTGATGAGAGTTCAACATGTAGAAAAAAATCAACTGTACCAATTTGTACTTTAGAGACAAATAAAATTAATATGTTAGTTAACCTAGTTAACATTAATAAAACATAATAACATAAACATAAACCTAGTTAACATAATAAACTTAAGTCTTTAGAAAGGTTTGGTGTTGGATTGTAGAAGAGTTTGTTAACTACTGTTAGAGAGTGATATTCTTCGATTTTCCCGTTGAAAAAGTGCCGACCAATTCCTCGTAGTGTCTCTACAGACACAAAGAATTCTCTTGTCTGAAAGTCCTGACAATGGACCTAACTGGAATGGACACTCGTAGTCGGTAGACCCTCGGTCCTCAAAGCCATTACACTGTAATTTTTAAGAAAAGAAGAGTTGGGAAGTAAATGATACCCTAAGTCCGTATCATCGGGTCGAGGGAATCTTTTTCCCAAGATCACCGTCGGACCCGAGAAAAGTTTTCACACACCTCAGACAGGAGTGTCGACAGACACTTGGCGGTCCTCTCAGACATTGTTCTGTCTTGAACTTACAAACGTCCGGGAAACGACTCCTCCGGTCCTGTCTTTTCTAACACTAGATCTGGTCTTCCCACTTGTGTCTTTAGGGAACCAACCCAGTGTTTCTCAACCTGTCCTGACTCACTGAAAGTGAAAGTGAAAAGTGAAAGGACGTCGGGGTCAGAGTCCGGAGAGGGGGTGGGGGGGTTGGGGGTGAGAGGGTGACATTTGTCATAGTCGAGGTCGTGGAGACACTTCAAATACCTCCAACCACGTCTTTGTTGCTACTCCTGAGAAGAATTTTTTTCCTCGTTTTTAATAGAATTAAATCTTTGTGAAGGAGTGTATGTGTTCGTATGTCAGTGTAACGTCCCAGGTAGACCCTCACACCGTCTCGGGAGGTCCCCGGGGTCGTAGAGGTCCTCTCAGTGTCCCGATACTGAGCCGGTGTCGACGGAATTCGGGAGTCCGGAGGCCGCTAGAGGGGGACGGGTACCGAAAGTGTGGAAGTACGAAGGAACTCAAAGTCACAGTCTATTTGGTTCTTCGAGACACCAAATGAGACCTAGAGTCATAGGGGGAGATATTTCATTCCTCAACCCTGCACTGAAAAATATTTCACAGACTTTGTACAAACCGAGAACCATTTACAGGAGGACACAGATAAAGAGTCTGTAGAACGGACTTAAGGACTGATCAAGGGGTTTTAAGACCTTGTTTTAAAATAAAGTCGATTCGTAATCTTCTTCTTAACATGGGAAGAAGGATACCACATTTTTATCGGGGGTCTTCTGTCGTCCCTGGTAACCCTCGTACTTATAACCCCGAGGTGACTTCTGAACAAATAGTATCTTTTACTGGTTTGGGTTGACTTCAGAATTTATCGATTGTCCGTTCTAACCATTTTACTTCCATAGTAATACACCTCCCTATGTAACGTTGCTAGTCTAAAGAAAATTTACGACAATCATCTAAAATTATTGTATGACGATTCATTTTTTGTGTCCGATGTCTCGACATAAAAGGCATCTTAAAGTAAAGATATTTTACTATACGAAGATGAGTACCCTTCGTACAGACGGTCACACTACTTTACCCGGCATAAGAACAAAGAACGGACACAAAGGGTGTACTAACGTCATATCGTCACGGGACCCGAGTGGAACAGAGTGAGGAAAGGAGACAGATTGGGGTGAAGTCTAAAAATAGTAGTTCGTCGACTCGGTAACACTCTACCAAAGTCCGAGCACGAACACTTAAATCTTTGTCACCCGGAAGAGCGGACAATACACCACTGATCCTCATACTAATGATAGACGTAAGATACCGAGACTATCAAGAAGTCCTTTGACTCGACTTTTAAATTACAGTTCACCGAAACTCTTCTCGCAAAAATGACCTTGAGTGACGAAACTGAATACTCTACACTTCGTTGTAACAAGATGAGTCCTTTCTCAAAAGCCTCTGACAATTCAGTAGTTTATACCAAGTCTGTCCTCCCCTGGTGTATGTGTCCACTAGGATTTGTAGTCAGCAGAAATAGTGTCGGAAGAACGTAGGGCTGTCTAGGTATCACGAACTTTGTCTAAGGATTCCTCGTCAACCAAAGTAGACGTTAAGACTAGTTGTAGTCCCGTCGACTCTTTATTTGTAGTTTAATATTAATTCTGACCACCGACTTTACTAGAGGTTATAAATATAACAAAACGATGGATATTATTACAATTTAATTTTTAACTGAAAACATAAATTAAAATATCAGACGTTTGATGAAAAATTTTCTTCAAAACAACTGTACATTAAGTATATTGACATGTTAAGTGGGTAACACAACCTATTAAGTTACCAAAACATAGAAGAACCTCAACACGTTAGTAGTGGTGTTAGATTAAAATCTTGTAAAAAAAGTAACGGTTTTCTCTGATGTACGGATAATCGTCAGTGAAGGGTAGTGGGTGGGGGTGGGGTGTAGGGGACTGAATCCACGGGTGATTGGATGAAGGACAGAGATATCTGTGACACATATTTACCTTAGTATATCATATACCAGAAGAGATTGACTGAAGAAAACGAATTCACGTGTTACAAATACTCCAAGTAGGTATAACAATGTGCACAGTCAATAAATAAGGAAAGATAAAGACTTATTATCAGGTAACTTACTTATTCGATGAAAATAGTCAACTTACGAACCTAACAAAGATGAAAAACCGATAATACTTATTACGACGGAGTTTGTAAGTACATGTTACAAAAACCATCTAAACACAAAAGTAAAGAGTCTTTATGCGGGTCCTCACCTTGAAGACCCAATATACATTCGCACAACCTGTAGAACTCCTTGACGGTCCAACAAAGCGGTCCACCGACGTGGTAAATACAAGGGTGGTCGCTACATTTTACGAGGTTGAAGAGGTACAGGAGTGGTTGTGAAGGATAACAGAAAAAGTAATGTCTGAGGTAGGGGCGGACCGTTCTTGTTGGTCAAGTAGTTGAAAGACTGAAGTTGACCCACAGGATCACTATAACTTTCAGTCGGAGACATGTGACCGTCACTTGACTTAGAGTCTCTTTCTCAAACCCACTTCATCCTTTTTAACGACAGTTGATTTTTCTACGTGTTACGCTCTCAACCCTCAATTCAAAATAAACCCCGTTTTACTCCTGACGTCTGACCCTCTATCGTGGAGTCTATCGAACTCTCTGACGAGGCTTCTCCGTCAACCCCTTTCAGTTATATATTCTAAAACCACTTCCCCCTCAAGTTATGTTAGTTCGTGAATGAAATGTTTTCCAAAAGACGATCAGTACTCCTCGACTACAATGGTACTTCCCCAAATCACGAAAAGATCTATACTCCTCTAAGTTCCTAACACTAGTGTTTTAGTCAAGGACTTTTCTGGATAAGGTGGTCAAAGGGACCTCGTGACTCACTGAGTGAGAGGTGTGACTTAAGGGAAGTCCCTTACAACTTTCAGTCGTCGACGTCATCGTCTCCGTCTACCTTTACAGGAATAACAACAAGTCAGTGACCTTTTACGAGAACTGTTCACGGACAATCATCAACTGTCCGTTCACGGTTAAACATCAACTACACTGAAATAACGAAACGATCCGTTCACCCCGGTGTCGCCCCACTATGGGAGTTTTGACACACTGGGTTAGGTCCCCCAAACACTCCTCAGAATCTTAGTTCCTCACTCTAACGACTATTTCCAGTCCCACGTACGTCTCTGACGTAGGGAAGTTAAGTCTTTAGTAAACCGTAGTCCACCAAAGCACTACCCGAAGACACCAAAAGTTCCAAAAACTTGACACACTACCAGAGAGATCTTGTTTCTTACGAAGTAGTTTATCAATTATAGAAGGTAAACCACTCCCCGAGTCATAGACGTTTTGTCGATTTTTATAACAATACACAGAGTGAACTCCCCCTTGGTCCTGGGACGGGGTTCGATCTGGTGGCAAAGGACTGACGAGGAGAGAAGAGAGGTGTAGGGGAGGGAAAGGACTAATGGTTGACAAACTTGGACGGGAAACCTTGAGTCCCTTCCAGTACCTCAGACGTACTTTGTATAAAAGATGTTTGTTCTTTGACTCCTGTGTCTTTCCGAAGGTATGCGTCTCGGGGTGTCTCAGGGCGAACGAAAGTAACGGTAAGTTAAGGTAAGACTGTGATTCATGGACCTCAACCGTGTCTATGGTGTCCAAATTCACGAGTCAGAGTGTTCTAACGAAGGTGAAGTGTGAGGTCGGCGTTTACCCCAGTGGTCTGATGAGTGTAAAGACGACACCACTGATGTTTAAACCCCAAAGGTACGGGAGTGGAGTCCATGTTATTAACCGACTTTATTGTGCCTTGAGTCCTTTGGTGATATCAATACTACTGTCAAAATAAAATTTCCTATGTCGAATCCTTGTCGGTTCACCTTCTCTACGTGTCCCGTCCCGATCACCCCACGTCACGAAGGGACGGGAGAGGTCCAAACGGCGTGAGGGTCGTGCAGTTGTACCAGTGTCAAGCCTCGAGAAAATCGGAGAAACAAAACCACAAAAATAGTTTCTAGTAACTGATTCGTGTTGACTAATATAGTTACCGGAAACCACAAACTTGAGTTAGAGAGAGAGGAAACGGATCTCCTGGTCCCAATCTTTCAATAAAGATTGAAAGATTAGTACATCAACCAAGGAGACAGTTGTTCAGGAGTACCACTTCCCGGGTGTTTCTCGGTGGAGTAGTCGTATTTAAGTCTAGACTAGTTTTTCCGTAGTAAAACTTATTGTTTTCTGTGAGAATGGTGAGTTCTTTAAGGTTTCTCAAATCCTTTACATCCGGTTTTTGTTTCCCGTTTCTGGTTTATATATACAAAATTAAAATGGTAACAGTAGGACCACCCAAACTTCACTATATGAATAACACGAAAACTAAACGTAAAGGGATTACTGATTACTGATTAAAGGGATTACTGAGTACAGACTGTGTCACACCAGGTGACCTCTTCCCTTACCGTTTGGTGAAGTCATAAGAACGGAACTCTTGGGGTACTTGTCATACTTTCCGTTTTACTATCCTATGACTTTGTCCTTGAGGGGTCCAGTCATCCACGGGTTATACGATGACCTCCAGTCACCTCTTTATTGAGGTCTTTCTTACTTCCCTACGTCGGTGTCGTTTTTGTTACGGGTCGACACCTACACTGACCACTATCTTCGTTCCAGGTTACGCCATTTCTCGGTATAACGTATCCTTGGACCTTACAGTCCAGGTACTTAGTTCCGTTTAACCTTCACTAGTTTGTCCTCTACCGTTCTCACTTGCAGCTGTAAGATCCTTAGTCTCTTGATTTTACCTGACCTTACCGACTTAAATTGAGTCTACTGGTAATGTAGATGATGACGCCCGTCCTTAGGGAGTCTTCTTTACCTCGTCGGTAGTACCACTTGTTTTCTTAGGTTTTACGTCATGAACCTACGTTAGAGTTTTTGTTGTCTTACTAGAGACAAGTAAAGGTTCCGTTTGGTAAGTTATAGTGCCATTAGGTTCAAATACGGGGTTGGTCATTGTGACTTCTTCGACTTCAACTTGCCAAGATACTTCTGGATGTTCTGGAAAATCTTGACTGTGAGTTTTTTCTACAGGAAAAGTAATATCCCCTGACCTTACGTTTTCATCCTTGAGTTCTTTGTGGACCTCATTGTCCGTTTAAACCGGATCCTTACACCTTACTTCGTCCCGTTTCTGATTATCTCAAAACGGTTCTTTTACGTGACCAGTATCGTTTGTGGGAGAAGGTTGTTGTGTTCTCTTCTGAGATGTGTACCTGTAGTGGTCTACCAGTTGTGGCTTTAGTCTAACTAAGATAAGAAACGTCGATTTCTACCTCTTCGAGATATGTCAGTTGTTTTTGTTCTGGTCCTCGACTGACACCGAGTCTAGTACTTGAAGAATAACGGTTTAAGTCTGAGTTTAACTTCTTTCATCCGTTTTGGTGATCTGGTAAGTCAATACTGGATTTAGTTTAGGGAATACTAATATGTCACCTTCACTCTTTATCTAAATTCCCTGACTAGACTATCTATCTCACGGACTACTTGATACCTTACTCCAAGTACTGTAACATGTCCTCTGTCCCTAGTTCTGGTAGGGGTACCTTTTCTTTACGTTTTTTCGTGTTACCGACAGACCCCGTCGGAATGTTTATCGACACTTTTCTCTTCACTTTTCGTTTCCTCTTTTCCTTTCTATGTTCGTAGACTTGCGTCTCAAGGTTTCTTATCGTTCATCTCTATTCTTTCGGAAGGAGTCAATAGTTGTGTTTCTTTATCTCCTTTTCTTGTCTTACCCTTTCTGATCTCTAGAAAAGTTCTTATAATCTCTATGGTTCCCTTGTAAAGTACGTTTCTACCCGAGTTATTTCCTGTCTTTACCAGACCTGGATTGTCTTCGTCTTCTATAATTCTTCTCCACTGTTCTTATGTGTCTTCTTGATATGTTTTTTCTAGAAGTGCTGGATCTATTAGTGCTACCACACTAGTGAGTAGATCTCGGTCTGTAGGACCTTACACTTCAGTTCACCCGGAATCTTTCGTAGTGATACTTTTTCGATCACCTCCAATACCTTAAGGTCAACTCGACAAAGTTTAGGACTTTCTACTACGACACTTTTACGACATGAGTTATAGAGTCGTTTAAACCTTTTGAGTCGTCACCGGTGTCCTGACCTTTTCAAGTCAAAAGTAAGGTTAGGTTTTCTTTCCGTTACGGTTTCTTACGAGTTTGATGACGTGTTAACGTGAGTAGAGTGTGTGATCATTTCATTACGAGTTTTAAGAGGTTCGGTCCGAAGTCGTTATGTACTTGACACTTGAAGGTCTACAAGGTCGACTAAAATCTTTTCCGTCTCCTTGGTCTCTAGTTTAACGGTTGTAGACGACCTAGTACCCTTTTCCTTCTCTTAAGGTCTTTTTGTAGATAAAGACGAAATAACTGATACGGTTTCGGAAACTGACACACCTGGTGTTATTTGACGTCTGTTAAGACTTCCTCTACCCTTAGGGTCTGGAGGATGGACGGAGAACTCTTTGGATATACGTCTGGTCCTTCGTTGTCAATCTTGACCTGTACCTTGTTGTCTGACCAAGGTTTATCCTTTTCCTCATGTAGTTCTGACATATAACAGTGGGACGAATAACTTGAATATACGTCTCATGTAGTACTCTTTGTGACCCGACCTGTCTCGTGTTCGACCTTAGTTCTAACGACCCTCTTTATAGTTATTGCAGTCTATACTTCTACTGTAGTGGGAATACCGTCTTTCACTTCTCCTCGATTTTTCGGAGAACTACTTTGACTTTCTCCTCTCACTTTTTCGACCGAATTTTGAGTTGCAAGTCTTTTACTTCGAGTACCGTAGACTAGGGTAGTGAAGTACCCTTTATCTACCCTTTGTCACCTTTGTCACAGTCTGAAATAAAACCCCCCGAGGTTTTAGTGACGTCTACCACCGACGTCGGTACTTTAATTTTCTACGAATGAGGAACCTTCTTCTCAATACTGGTTGGATCTATCGTATAAGTTTTCGTCTCTGTAACGAAACGGCTGATTCCAGGTAGATGAGTTCCGATACCACAAAGGTCACCAGTACATACCTACACTCTCAACCTGACACTTCTTCCGACTCGTGGATTCTTAACTACGAAATCTAGACACCACAACCTCTTCTGAGAACTCTCAGGGAACGTGACGTTCCTCTAGGTTGGTCAGGTAAGACTTCTTCTAGTCGGGACCTTAAAGAAACCTTCCTTACAACGACTTCGACTTTGAGGTCATGAAACCGGTGGAGTACGTTTCTCAACTGAGTAACCTTTTCTGAGACTACGACCCTCCCTAACCCTCGTCCTCCTCTTCCCCTACTGTCTCCTACTCTACCGACCTACCGTAGTGACTGAGCTACCTGCACTCAGACTCACTTGAGGCCCTCAACCACTACCTGTCCCTTCGGACCGTACGACACTAAGTACCCCAACGTTTTTCAACCTGTGCTGACTCGCTGACTTGACTTGACTTACTGATTACTATCCTGTTGCGTTACCTTTGGGTGAGGTCATGAGAACGGACCTTTTAGGGTACCTGTCTCCTCGGACCATCCGACGTGAGGTACCCCAGCGCTTCTCAGCTTGTACTGACTGTAAGTGAAAAGTGAAAGTACGTAACCTCTTCCTTTACCGTTGGGTGAAGTTACAAGAACCGGACCTCTTAGGGTCCCTACCCCTCGGACTACCCGACGGCAGACACCCCAACGTGTCTCAGCCTGTGCTGACTTCGTTGAACCGTCATCGTCGTCGTCGTCGTCGTCGTTACTGATTACTATAACTCATAGAAAAATATACGAATAACAAGAAAACGTATATAAAAACTTGTTAATAGATACAAGTTTTTTTGTTTGTTTTTTTTCCTAGGAAACAGGAAAAAAATGACCCAATCAATAGAAAAATGACAACTACCATTCTCAAAAAATATATAAGATGTATGTACAGGAAATATCTGAACGGTTATAAAGGGGGTAAGATACCTAACAGACAAGTAAAAGAACTACGATAGGAAAAATAGTGTCTCAGAAATTAGAAATACTTCGGGTTAAGTAGATAAAAAAAAGGATAACGTACAAAAGAACCGAACACGAAAACCACAGAATAGATTCTTTGTTAACGAATTGATATAAAAGTAGATTCTTAAATTACTAAAAATAGAGAAGTAAATCAAAATACTAGGTAAAACTCAATCAAATATACTTAACACACACTTTCTCCATGTTGAAGTAAGAAATCACAGAAAACTATAGGGTTTCTTTCCGTTACGGTTTCTTACGAGTTTGATGGCGTGTTAACGTGAGTAGAGTGTACGATCCTTTCATTACGAGTTTTAAGAGGTTCGGTCCGAAGTCGTTATGCACTTGACACTTGAAGGTCTACAAGTTCGACCAAAAACTTTTCCGTCTCCTTGGGCTCTAGTTTAACGGTTGTAGGCGACCTAGTACCTTTTTCGTTCTCTTAAGGTCTTTTTGTAGATAAAGACGAAATAACTGATACGGTTTCGGAAACTGACACACCTGGTGTTATTTGACGTCTGTTAAGACTTTCTCTACCCTTATGGTCTGGTGGATGGACGGAGAACTCTTTGGATATCCGTCCGGTCCTTCGTTGTCAATCTTGACCTGTACCTTGTCGTCTGACCAAGGTTTATCCTTTTCCTCATGTAGTTCCGACAGATAACAGTGGGACGAATAACTTGAATATACGTCTCATGTAGTACTCTCTGCAAGCCGACCTGCTTCGTGTTTGACCTTAGTTCAAACGACCCTCTTTATAGTTATCGGAGTCTATACGTCTACTGTGGTGGGAATACCGTCTTTCACTTCTCCTCGATTTTTCGGGGACTACTTTCACTTTCTCCTCTCAGTTTTTCAACCGAATTTCGAGTTGTAAGTCTTTTGCTTCTAGTACCGTAGACCAGGGTAGTGAAGTACCCTTTATCTACCCCTTTGTCACAGTCTGAAATAAAACCCCCCGAGGTTTTAGTGACGTCTACTACCGACGTCGGTACTTTAATTTTCTGCGAATGAGGAACCTTCTTTTCAATACTGGTTGGATCTATCGTATAAGTTTTCGTCTCTGCAATGAAACCGTTGTTTCCAGGCAGATCAGTTCCGATACCAAAAAGGTCACCAGTACATACCTACACTCTCAACCTGACACTTCTTCCGACTCGCGACTTCTTAACTACGAAAACTTGACACCACAACCTCTTCTGAGAACTCTCAGGGAACTTGAGGTTCCTCTAGTTTGGTAAGGTAAGACTTCCTCTAGTCGGGACCCTAAAGAAACCTCACTTACTACGACTTCGACTTTGAGGTCATGAAACCGGTGGAGTACGCTTCTCAACTGAGTGACCTTTTCTGAGACTACGACCCTCCATAACCCCCGTCCGCCTCTTCCCCTACTGTCTCCTACTCTACCGACCTATCGTAGTGACTGAGCTACCTACACTCAGACTCACTTGAGGTCCTAAACCACTACCTGTCCCTCCGGACCGCACGACGCTAAGTACGCCAGCGTTCCTCAGCCTGTGCTGACTCATTGACTTGACTTGACTTTAACAAGTTCTGGGGTGACAATTATTTACCTTCTCTGAACTTACTAAAAGTCCTGCCTCAGACTTTTGTCTCGTCCGATCGGTGTCTCTGTTAAAAGAGTGGTAGGTTTTTGAGATTTCCTTTTTCAAATTGGATGTTCTTTTTCTCCAACCCTTTTATCCGTTATCAACTATTCAAAGTCATGTAAAAAAAAAGTCCTATTTTTGTCTCGACAATGACTGAATCACCCAATCTTCAGAATCGAACTCACAACTTCCGTCTCGTCATTAAACGTCTTCAGGACTTATTCGGAGTCCTGAACCTCTCACGTTTCAGGGTGTCTTTTGTCCCCACTTTGTACCTCATCCCCAAGTTCCTCTACACGTGTGTCGTAAATGTAGGGTATGGAGGAGAGGACAGAGGGAGGTGGATCCTCTATATTCCTCAAATATACATCTTTTCGACTAGTCTCTAGGGTCTCTCTCTTCCCCACTGCCCCAACTCATACTCCCTTCGTCTAATTTGTTACCTGAGAGTGAGTCGAAGAACAGTTTCCGACCTTCAGTATGGACGTGAGGACGACAGAGACCTATCGTCTTTTCTCCCTTTCTGGAGGGAGGTCTGTCTACCACCGACTGTGAACCCTAAGGGGGTAACCTTTTCCACCTAACAACACTCAGCGGGAACATCTATCTGGATGTCGGTGAGGGGGGCGGGGGGTGGGTTGTGTGTAGAATGACAGTCGAAAAACTACAGACTTACAAATTATACTTGGTTATAAACTATCAGTAGTTATATTTTTTCTCGTTTTATCTTTCTATTTATCTTTTTTCCTTAGGTCTCTTTTGTGACTATTATGTCCTCTGTCTTTTGATTTTTTTTGTTTGTTCGTTTGGGTTTGAAGATTTATAGAAGTTCCTGATACTCTCCGGAGAACCTTTAATTTTGATCCTAAACTTTTTATCTTATATTTATATCTTTGATGTACTTGTCCTAATCTCCTATTTGAAGTCCTTGATAAGGTTTCTTAAACTTAACCTGGTGTCTTTGTTTGGGTACCGTTCACCCTTTTCTCTTGAATCTATGTCAGTCCCTCTAAGATATAGACTATTTCTCTTTGTCACTTTGCTCACGTGTCTCTATGATCGTCTCTCCTTTAATGGTCTCGGAACTAATTTTTGGAAGGTCTTACCTCCCCGGTTTACGAATTGTGACTTTCCCTTGTGACTCACGGGTGTTATTACTTAAAGACCTTTTCATAGTATAGTACATCCTAATGGCTCTCATTTCCCTTTTGAAGATCTTCAAGGTCCACACTAACACACACACACACACACACACACACACACACACTACCTATTTTCTAAACCTTGGTCTTATCGTACCTTGAAGTATTGTCGTTTTGACTTTCTATCTTCTATTACTGTGTACGGAAGTTATAAGAATGCCTTTTACTGAAAGTCGGTGTTAAGCTAGGAGTCCGTTTGATAATTGGTTCATTTGACATTCTCTTTCTGTAAAAGTCTTTTGGTTTCCGAATTTATAAAATGGAAGATATATGAAAGGAAGTCTTCTACACGAAGTCGTCTTCTTCCTTTAATTAGTTCTTTCTCTTTCTACCATGTAGTGGATGTATTGTACTAAGATGTGTTCTTACCCATCGTCGGAGGTCTGACCAAGTCCCTACCTTCGAAATAATCTCCTTAAACGGTCGTCTTCACTTCTGATCTTGGAGACACCGTACGCACATACGATTCAGAGAAATCAGCACAGGCTAGAACACACTGCGATACCTGACATCGGACGGTAGAGGAGACAGGTACCCTAAGAGGTCCGTTCTTATTACCTCACCTAACGGTACGGAAGGAGGTCCTCTGGAAAACCTGGGTCCCTAGTTTAGACACAGAGAATGTAGAGGACGTAATCATCCGTCCAAGAAATGGTGATCGTGGTGGACCCTTCGGGTCTTGCAGACATGAACTCATCTGTATTTATAACAATGACTAAAACCTAATAAACTCCCCCCTCCCCCTTCTTTGGTAACCTTGTATCTTTAAAACTGTTTACTTTTTTGTCTTAGTACTAATTGAAACCCTCCTTTCTTTCTTAGTCTCCTCCTTCCTTTGTACTAGTATTACTTGTAAAACCGACTTCTCTCACAGTTGATGTTTAACCGTGAATGGTTCTCTTAACGGTTTATGACTTGGTGTTTCCGCAAACGGTAGACGGAGATGTCTCTGACTTGGGGTACGACGATATCGACACCTGGAAGTTGTGGGGGACTTCCTCAAGTCACACCCCACTCCACGAGACACGAGGTCCCTTAGACCACCCTACCCAGAAATCTATCAACCTACAAAAATCCTTGTCTAAGTAATAGAGTTAGGAACGTAGAGGAGGGTAGATCTCTTCGTGATTTAGGGAAGTACCACTGTAGTCTAGGAGAATTGATTGTCTTTGGAAAGCATTTTACTCACGAAGTACCATAACTTGAGGAGGTAGTGGTTTTGGAATATATAACTGAAAGGGGGTGACGGCGAAACCTCGTCAGAGAGTCTCGATAGACTCTACAACGGAGAGGCCGGCGGCAGGAGTAAAACGGGGTTTATTTTGAATTGAGCGTTGAGAGTTCAACACGTAGAAAAAACGACTGTCAATACCGTTGGTACTTCCTTGGGTCTCACCTGAAGGAAAGAAGCTGACCTGAGGTGTTCCTTGGTCTCGAAACTATGGTCGTCGTCGGGGAACGTGGGTAGGCGGCGGAGCCCCTTACGTCTGCTTAAACCCATTCAGAGAGGACCAAAAACTTAGAGGGTATGGCCAACTCTAAGACTCAAAATAAACCACCACCTCGTCCAATGGACGGGGGAGGATCGTCCTTTCTATGACCCACCCGGGCCCACTTTGTAGGTCCCGTATGGGTGAGTACCAGGTCTGTGACTCACCCCGAGTCAACTTTCTATACTCTTTAAGGGTGAGTCAGTTTTCTATGGCCTACCCCCCGACCGACTTTCTACGGTCCTCTTAAGGTTGGGTCACCTTTCCATGACCCATTCCCCCGAGTTAACCTTTTTTTAGTTCCTGATGGGTCCCGAGGTGACTTTCTACGACTTCAACGAGACAACATCCCCTGACTTTCCAGGATCGACTCACCAATTCATTCTCCGACTAGACTGTGATTTAAACTGACGGTAATATCTTAAACGGTCCTATTTTCACTCCTTTTATGTACTCTCGAACCGAGACGTCTTTTCCCTGTTCTGTGGAGGACCGGTCGAAGTCAAAAGAGTCCACTGACTCTTTAAATGTCCGCACCACCTCCGGATCAGGAGTATGGTGCGTCACCAGGGTATCCCTTTGGGTGAGTAATTAATTGTGTGAACAAGTCGACCCTCGGTGTGTATTCCTGACCGATAAATCACTGGACCCGTCGGTACTACCAGAATCTAACGACCTCCGTCTTAGGTTCTATGCATTCTGCTCGACTTTACTGAGACCTCACTGAGGACCTTCTCAATTCGAGTGTTCGTCGTGTACCCGGGTGATGTGTTCACGTGATCACTAAAAATAGGGACTGTTTAAGTCGAATTTTGCCCTTCGTCTTGGAGAGTTTTTGTCTTTGTTTCCCCACAGTCTTTCGGTCAGAGACTGATTGTGAGACCTGCCTAAGTACATGTTATGTATCCCTCGCGTATGAACGTTCATGGATCCATTAACCTCTTTAATATGATTTTCCCTAGAGTTGGATTTTACCGGTTTGACCCCAAGAAAACTACAAGATTTTAACTATAAAAACGCACGTGTTAATCTTTTCCGACCGGTACCACACTAACCATAGATCTTCGAAGATTTTGTCCTTTACTATCTAATCGAATAAACGTCTTTTAGTTGTTCTTTAACGAATTTTGATAATCTTGATTTTTCCGACGATCGTGACTGAAACGGTCCAACGTCCAGATGACCTTGACCCTCCAGTGTAAACCGTAAATACGGTAAACCGAAAACTAAAACCCCGTAGTGAAATGATAGAAAACCCCCGTGAAACAGTGAACCGAAAACTAAAGACCCGTAGAGAAACGAAAAACAAAGTAAACCTCACACTGACGACCGAACATTTCAAGACCAAACCAAACCAAACAACCAAACCAAACTCACGTGTCTGTAGACTATGTTTGACAAGTTCTATTATACACTTAACGAGTGAGATTCCAAGGTGTGGGTTGGACCCTTGGGGAACCCTTTTACAAAATTTACTGACCAGTTAGATATCGATACTAGGTTACTGTTCTTTTCACCGGATTTTTATAATCTAGAAATAACTGTATGCTATCCTTTTCCTTGACTTCACGGGAATACAGGTCCTGAAGGACGACTAGGACCCCGACTAGTTTGATTCTGGGGATGAAGGAGTCTCCCCGTTAGGGACGACCCTGATTAGACGGGAACAATAGTCCCGGTTCGACTCATGATTTATACCCAGATCAACCAGATTTAAAACCGATATTTTGATACCAGTGTGTGTGTGTTTTTATTTTAAAAACTGTTGCACCAGTGTTATAAGAAATCCGAGGACTCCTTCCTTTTTAATAGAGAAATTCTTAAGAACTGGACTCCTTTATTGAGGATATGTAAATCTGGTCTCGAGAGACCTAGTGAATAGATCTGGTATAGATTCAGGACTTTGGTTTTCATTGTTTTTCCCCTTGTTTCGGAAAATTTTAGAATGAGGTTGGGAGAAAAAAATTTAAGCATTGATTCAAACCTTTTGTTTCGATATCCTAGAGAACACTGATAAACCTACATACATACAGAGTCACACACACAAACGAAAAAAAAAAAAAAATTCATTATACCGACTAACGACTCTAATCAAACATTTACTCGAGAGTAGATTAACCGGATTTTTTTTTTTTTCATTCATGAATGTTTAGTTTATTAAGGTTTATGTTCTCTTTCATTGGATTTACTTGAAGTCCAAGTGTACTTGACCCTTTATAAGTCATAATTTATGGACTATAATTACAAACAAACAAATAGATTTATTACATCCGTACAGATTCTCATTAATTGTTATTCGTCTTATAAAAGTAACATGGATCCAAATTATATTCAATTTATAAGGTTCAAACAGTCGTTCCTATAATCTTCACTTTTTTGAAGATTTTTTGTACATTTACTCTTTACTCGGAAATCTATTTGAGACAATTCTTATTAATACGAAATCCTTACAGACAGATTTTATAAGATAGCTCTAACCCCATTGAACTTCAAGATTCCTAACACGATTTGATTCACAACCTTCAGATAACTTATCGATTTAGTAAAGGTTTATTTTATTCTTAAAGTTTGTAAATGATGATTTGTGATAGAGAATGTCTCTTCGATTTCTCTAAACCCTAATTTTTATTTATTACAAATCCTTTCTTTTCCTTTCACTTCAGTGAGTCAACACAGACTGAGAAACGTTGGGGTGCCTGACATCGGATGGTCCAAGGAGAGAGGTACCCTAAAAGGTCCGTTATCATGACCTCACCTAACGGTAAAGGAAGAGGTTTACTACAAACTACGGTAAGATTTTACAAGAGATTCTTTTGTTTCCAGAATCTTTAATAGTAACCATAAATAAAGAGATATTTTACAATCATTTTTCAGTCAAGAACCAACGAATTCCCTTCGTCCTTCACACAAAAACCATGTTTTTCACTTGTCATAACAAAGTGTTACTGGATATCAAGATAGACTGACTGACAAGATTTGGAAAAACTATAAACAACTGTTTCGAAGATTTCGTAAGATTACTTCTAAAGATCGATTGAAACCCTACAAAGTGTCCGGGGGACTTTGTAGGGTTTCTCTCTATAATGTGATTAATCCAAGTAAAACATGTGTCTTAATGCACCCTTCATAACACTTCACTCATTATTCAGAGTCCAATATAACATACGACTTCACTTCACTTCAGCGAGTCAGCACAGCCTGAAAAACGCCGGGGTACCTGACATCGGATGGTCCGCGGAGACAGGTACCCTAAAAGGTCCGTTATCATGACCTCACCTAACGGTAAAGGAAGAGGTCCCCTAGAAGGGCTGGCTCCCTAGCTTGGGCCCAGAGGGCGTAATATCCGTCTGCGAAATGGCAAACTCGGTGGTCCCTTCAGGATATAACATACCATTATACAATGATTATATCTATAGGATTTTTGACATACCTCAAGGATTTTAAAAATATACAAACCCATTTTACAATAGTCCATATTAAGATCAATGATAGAGTTTTATAACAGTATTGTGATTGGTTCAAGACTTTTTTACGAAGGAGAAGTTCTAAATATTTTTCGTGAAAACTTATTTATAGTCAAAGACGTGACCCATTTCCAAGATTACTCTTTGGACTACTGAAATGTTTCCAATTGTTTTCCTGACTTACTTAACCACTTATACGAATATTTAAAATACAAAAGATATACTTTTTATTGACTAAACTTAGACGCAAAAGGTCCACATTCCTTTTGAATGGGAGTTTGATTAATACTGTCATTAAAATATTGTAATACAAAATATTTGTTTAACTTTGTAAATAGAAAAGAGAGATAAACTTGGGAGGTCTCTTTGAGAATCAAAGGTCATTGAAAATAGTCCATTCAATCCTTCCAATAGAGTGATTGTCCATGTCTTTATACTTCCTTGAACTTCCTTAGAGTCTGGAACTCTTCCCTCCTTAAGTGAATCTAGACAATCCGTTTTAGATACTATTTGGAAACCGTACTGAAAGGATCGGGATTTTACAAAATAAAATTTTCAAGTCAGACTCTGAAAATATCAGAGTCGTTTCGTTTTTTCAAATACTAGTTAATACCAATATATTCAGTAGTCCGGTTCAAATAACTCTGGTCTGGATATAATGTTTTTTCAGAATTAAACCAACATGAACCATTTTTACTACCACTAAAATCCCTCTTTTTCTACAAAGTCACTTACGATTTAGGGTCAAACAATTACCTGCAGACATAGATGATTCTGAGTAAAGGACCTATCAAGAAACAACAATCCCCTTTTAAATTAACGTAATAATTTCCTGTGAGATCCCAACGAAGACTTCGAATAAAATCATTAGACAGAAACCTACTTCTAGTCTACGGAGTACGTACTGGACGTTAGTTCTAACCTTATTCTGTATTAAATTCCTTGAGAGAGGTTGGACCCACCTTCCTGGAAGGATAGTCCATGAGATTTGATCGAGTACGGATCACTTTATCTTCCCTTTAACTGAGAACCCAATTGAAGGTGAGGGTTTCCGAGGATTCGACCTGACCAGATATCTCTCCAGACGACTGGAGTGACGATGACGATTCAGTGAAGTTAGCACAGGCTGAGACACGCTGGGGTGTCTGTCGTCGGGTGGTCCGAGGGGGCAGGGACCCTAAGAGGTCAGTTCTTGTGACCTCACCCAACGGTAAAGGAAGAGGTTGCGTACTTTCACCTTTCACCTTCACTTCAGCGAGTCAGCACAGACTGGGAGTCGCTGGGGTACCCGACGTCGGAAGGTCCGAGGAGGCAGGTACCCTAAAAGGTCCGTTCTCATGAGTTTGAGTGGAACTTTGTCACGAGTTTGACTCCTTTGATGTGATGTGATCCTACTCTTCTTCTACGGTAGTCTTCATCTGTCGAACGGGTTCTACGACTAGACTTAAAACACTAGTAAATATTACAAAAGAACTAAGGAACCTGGACATGGATAGTCAGTGTACAAAAGATAGTCCCTGTACTAAGATACACTCAAATTCGAGTTAGGTCAACAACCCAACACCGGTTAATGGACACGCGTCATGAAGGCCCAATGGACAAGAGATCCACCTAAAGACAAGAGACCCCGAGACTAACCTATGGGGGATCCTTTAAATAAAATCTACTCACCAGTCATCGTCGAACACACACACGCACACACACACACACACACACACGTGGAAGTTACCCCAACCTCCTACATTAACTGGTATAGATTCGCAATTGTTGAAAGTATTCATTGACCCGATAATCGGATAACTTAAGACAGAGATACTATTCTTTCCGTCACGATACGTTGACGTTCCAGGAACTGTGGAATGTCATAGAGTCCCTCTATAGACACGATGTTAAGTTTGACTTACGACATAAAAGTATGGACTATTTAGGAAATTACACTGTGTAAACTTGGTGTACTCTTTAATCTAAAGATGAAATTCTCTAAGTAAGGGATCAGAACTACTAGAATTTCTTTTTTTACTACACCTCCGACTACCGATTTTATAAATGAAAATTAAGGTGATTACAATAATTGATATGGTGCACATAAAACGAACAAAGTGTTCTAATATTAAACAACATAATGGTTCATATACTGACTCGGAGGTTGCCTTTACTACTGATCTGAACTTCGTCAACTAATTTGTATATCGAGCTATATACTAGGTACTAACATTATCACATTGGGATCCATACTCTCCCTTATGAAAGGACCTGGTATTGATCTTCTGTCCACAGGTCTCTAGAAACTGATAACTCTGGATCAGGTCATTATCGTGTGACTTACAGAATAGTTTTTTTGGAAGAAGTCTTGATCCTTGCTCGGAAGGATCGGTGCGCAATGTTTCATCAGTACTTTACGGGGGGTTTCATACCAGTCTAAATACTGGTGTTCCCCCGGCACAGTTGATGTTTAACCGTGAATGGTTCTCTTAACGGTTGATGACTTGTCGTTTCCGCAAACGGTAGACGGAGATACCTCTGACTCGGGGGACGACGATATCGACACCTGAAAGTTGTGGGGGACTCCCTCAAGTCACACCCCACTCCACGAGACACGAGGTCCCTCAGACCACCCTGTCCAGAAATCTATCAACCTACAAAAATCCTTGTCTAAAATACTGTTCCCTTAATATAAAATGTCAACACCAGTGTATTTGGGACACATAACTGAATGAGTTTCTACCACGGTATTGGTAAAAACCTCTCCTCACCTTCCACCTCACTCTGTGTCGTCCTCTCGATCCAGGAGTCGAGTGTGGCATCTGACAACCACCTGTCACAGATACTTAATCCTAAGTCGTCACGAAGGGTCCACCACGTCACCTTTTCTTAGACGGACAGTAACGTCCTCTGTGTTCTCTGTACACAAGTCAGGAAGTCAACCCTTCTAGGGGACCTCAACCCTTACCACTGGGTGAGGTCATAAGAACAGACCTTTTAAGGTACCTGTCTCCTCGGACCATCCGATATCAGGTACCCCAACGTTTCTCAGTCTGTGTTGAATAAATCTTTACATCTTCAATTTCGTTCCCGTTTCGATCCGCTGAACTCTCCCGAACGAAGACTCCTCTTCGGACCCTCTCCTACTTCCGTCCGTCCCGTGACTAATTAAAATAATAATCGGAAGTCATTGTAAACTGAAAATTTTGGTACCTGTAAATAACTCTCTCTCCTCTCTCTCCCTCCCTCTGTCTCTCTCGGTATTAACTGAAACCCAGAGTACAGACTATCGTGTTATGACTTGAACCGAGGGAGAAAGTACATGTTGAAACATTTGAAAGACATAGTCCCAAACATTTCTTGACATGGGAGGGGAGGTGACCGGTGGGGACGACCCTCGGGGGACACTGAGATTTTTAGAGACAAGACGTAGGACGTGTAGAGACACCCCTCGGGACAAGGTTCGAAGTACCAAGGACACCCGTTTGAGTAGACGTCGCAGTTCGGTGACCCGACACGAAATAACTCCTCTTCCGCGGACCGACTGTCTAGTCCTACCTAACGACCGAGGAGAAGCCGACGTAAACCGCTTCTCGGGACACCTCTCCTCCAGATTTTGTTGACGGAAACACAAAGACCTCGGAGTTGTGTCTCTCTCAATAACGTCCTTCACCGCGACGACTTGACTTCTTGACCTCCGGACCTGGGACACGTGAACCCGACTGGAGTGTGACTCTCTGACGAGACTGCCGGTTATCCGTCACGTCCGGCCGTCGTCCCTGATCTCTTCCAGAATCACCGGGTGTTTTGCAGGTCAAACGACCCGAGACCCCTTCGACCCGAGTCGCCCGGACTCGACTGGACTCCGAGAGGTCTTGACGGTAAAGAGGTCCTCGACGAAACACGTCCGACGGACTGGTGGAGAGACGGTGGGAGAGTCACGGACACTATCCCCTGACTGTGGACCTCCCCCGCCCGGACCCACCAAAAATGAAGGAAAGAGGTATCACCGAAGGAATTCCACCCTGACTGAAGAACTCTACCAGCGGACACCCCAGTCCGTAGAGAGATAACTTACCCTTATTGGGATGGACAATCTCAGACTCTTTCGGATCTTATGGGGATTCTCCAACAAAGGAGTTTCACAACATAAAAAAAAAAATTACTCCGTGTCGATCCGTAAGGACGTCCTAAGTTACTTTTTACTTTGGAGACATAATGGAGGATCTCGGGGATGGAAGGTCGGTCGGGGTAAGAGGGGATAATAAACCATACTTAGGTTTATTATCCTTTTCTTTGAGAGGAGATTACCGTATTATTATGTTGACTCATTCTTCGAGAAGATATTATTTTGACTTTTCGTAGAAATATAACATAAGATGAAAAGAAAATTTTACATAGTAGTCACCTTCAAAAAGACCCACTTTTACCCTACCACACACTCAAAAGACGATCATGAACTTATTACTTTTCAGAACACCAGTGAAATTCAGTGTTTGTGTCAGAATTAAGTCTTTAATCTTATAAATCAGATCTTATACGTACGAGTCAGTACAGACTAAGAAACACTGGGGTACCTGACGTCGGGCCGTCATAGAAGACAGGTACCCCAAGAGGTCCGTTCTTATGACCTCACTCAACGGTACGGGAGGAGGTACCCTAGAAGAGTTAGGTCCCTATCTTGGGTCCAGAGAGCGTAACGTCTGTCTAAGAAATCGTCGACTCGATGGTCTCTTCGGTCTTATATTATGGTCAGATCTTATATACATGATTATTTTTCAATGTTGAAGATAGTTTTAACAGTCGATAAAGGAAAGAGGAGGTTGACTCAGGACGCTACCTGGTCGTCAAATCACACTCTTTCTCCACCACTACCACCAAGCTTGTTTGGGAGAGGTGAGAGGGACTGGAAGGAGTCGGGGGACGGATCCGTCGGATGTCTGCCCCCTTAACCTCCTTCACAGAAGGGAAAGAATCTCCGTAGGGACGGGGGTGGGCACCCGAGACAACCGAGAAGGGGGGAGAGGGAGGGAGGAAGGTTGAATAAGGGAAACGGAGACGACAAGGACCGTTCTACCACGTCATCTTCCTGTACGCGAGTAGTCGAACGACGACTTGTTTGTAGCTGTCCTCTTCCAACCTAGGGTGGTTTTTTCTATGGGGTACAGGTTCCCGTTTCCTCTTCGGGGTCTTTCTACCATCCTCCCTACTTTGGTACAAATGTTAGTTTGGGGTATGGGTGGTCTCTACGGACCTCCCGAGTTTGTTTTGGAACACACGTGGTCCTAGGTCTCTGGGGTGTCTCTGACTCGGTCTGGACACAAACTCAGAGGACACCTCCATGCCCAGTCGTCACCGGACGGCGTCCCCGTCCCCGAGACCGACGTCATCCGGACCCAGTACCTCACACCGTATTCGGGAGAACCTCCTCCAGTGGTTATTGGGGTGGTGTCTCGGAGACTCGTCTACTGGGATTCGACGTCTTGTTAATATGGTTTCTTTAAGAGTGTGACAATTCTTTCAGGACATTGGGTGTTGTCTAAAGAGTTGGACTCCTAGACCGTTTTCCTGACTCTTGGGGGTCCCTTGAACTGAAACCTCCGGTAACCCCAAACTGATGTCTTGAAGGTGTCCTGACCCCTTTGTCTGTTAACCCCCCCGTGTTTTTTTGGGAACACAAAGGACCCTGGGTCCTCTTTCCTCGTCACTGGGGTTTTCTTTGACTGTGTCTAAACGGACACTCCCAGGTCCTCAGAGACCGTCTCCGGACCCAGTCACTACCGGACGAGGTCCCAGTCCCCGTGACTCGACCCGTCACAATCGTACCCTGGAAAACTTCCTCTAGTGGTAATAGAAGTGATGGAGGTGGCATTAAACCAGAGTCCAGTTTGTTATCCGCTCTTGTGTCGTGGCGGGTAGTTCTCTTTTAATCTAATTTATAAATGACTCGTACCAAGACGGGTAGTCCTTTTCTGGGTCAAAGGGGGTCAGTCAGAGAGGGTAGTCCTTCGAAGGTATTCGGAGAATAAGAATAATCTCCCGTCTGTCTTACTTTTGATGTTAGTCTCTTTTGATTATTTTGACTAGTGTACCTGGTGTTGAAACAGATTGAGTTACTTTGATATTCGGTACGGTACATCCCGGTGGGTTCTGTACCACCTCTCAAGACTGTTTTGCACCAGGTAACCTCTTCCCTTACCGTTTGGTACAATCATAAAAAGTGAGTACTTATCATACTTTTTCGTTTTTGTATACTGTGACTCTCTACTTGAGGGGTCCAACCATCCACGGGTTATACGATGACCACCTCTTTATTGAGGTCTTTCTTGCTTCTCTACCTCGGCTTCACTTTTGTTACGGGTCAACTGCAACGACCACTACCTTCGTTCCAGACTACGACATTTCTTGTTATAACTTATCCTTGGACCTTACAATCCAGGTACTTAGTTCCATTTAACCTTCACCAGTTTGTCCTCTACCGTTCTCACTTGTGACTGTAAAATCCTTAGTCATTTGATTTTACTTGTTTCGATCACCTCCACTACCTTAAGGTCGACTCGATAAAGTTTAGGATTTTCCACTACGACACTTTCAGGACGTGAGTTATACAGTCGTTTAAACTTTCTGAGTCATCACCGGCGTCCTGATCTTTTCCAGTCAAAAGTAAGGTTAGGGTTTCTTTCCGTACAGTTTCTTACGAGTTTGATGCCGTGTTAACGTGAGTAGAGTGTACGGTCATTTCCTTACGAGTTTTAAGAGGTTCGGTCCGAAGTCGTTATACACTTGGTACTTCAAAGTCTACAAGTTCGACCAAATTCTTTTCTGTCTCCTTGGTCTCTAGTTTAACGGTTGTAGGTGTCCTAGTAGTTTTTTCGTTCTCTCAAGGTCTTTTTGTAGATAAAGACGAAATAACTGATGCGGTTTCGGAAACTGACACACCCGGTGTTATTTGACACCCTTTAAGACTTCCTCTCCCCTTATGGTCTGGTGGACTGGACGGAGTAACCTTTGGACATACGTCCAGTCCTTCGTTGTCAATCTTGACCTGTACCTTGTTGTCTGACCAAGGTTTGTCCTTTTCCTCATACAGTTCCGACATATGACAATGGGACGAATAAATTGAAGACACGTCTCATGTAGTACTCTTTGTGACCCGACCTCCTTCGTGTTCGACCTTACTTCTAAAGGCCCTCTTTATAGCTATTGGAGTCTATACGTCTACTGTGGTGGAAATACCGTCTTTCACTTCTTCTTGATTTCTCGAAGAACTACTTTGACTTTCTCCTCTCACTTTTTCAACCGAATTTCGAGTTGTAAGTTTTTAGATTCTAGTACCGTAGGTCAGAGTAGTAAAGTACCGTTTATCTACCCCTTTGTCACCTTTGTCACCGACTGATAAAAAACCCCGAGGTTTTAGTGACGTCTACCACTAACGTCGGTACTTTAATTTTCTGCGAACGAGGAACCTTCCTTTCAATACTGGTTGGATCTGTCGTATAATTTTTCGTCTTTGTAATGAAACGGTTGTTTCCAGGTAGATCAGTTCCGATACCAAAAAGGTCACCAGTACATACCTACACTCTAAACCTGATATTCCTTTCGACTCGTATCTTCTTAAATACAAAAACTTCACACTACAAGTTTCTTCTGAGAACTCTCAGGGAACCTGACATTCCTCTAGGTTGGTCAAGTAGGATATCCTTTAGTCAGGACCCATAAGTAACCTTCCTGACTACAACTTCGACTTTGAGGTCATGAACCGGTGGGCTACGCTTCTCGACTGAGTAAACTTTGTTGGGACTACGACCCTTTCTACTCCCGTTCTCCTCTTCCCCTGCTGTCTCCGACTCTACCAACCTACCGTAGTGACTGAGTTACCTGTACCCAAACCCATCCGAGGCCCTCAACCACTACCTATCCTTCCGGACCGCACGACATCAAGTACCCCAGCGTTTCCTAACCTGTACTGACTCACTGACTTGACTCGACTTGTATCGAGTCCGAAAGGACTCGAACCGAGACGTACGAGAGGACAGGGTTGTCTCAGTGTCGTCGATACTCTCCGTCTGGATGAGGGTGGGGTACGATTCAGAGGCTAAGGACAAACTTCAGTCGGACGACAGAGTCAAAAGATTGTATCTTTCGAACCCCGAGTCCGACGGAAACTATGGTTGACACGACCAACAGTGATCCGAAATAGATATCAGGTCACCTAGGAAGGTTTTCAGTCTTTTTGACCCTGGTGAACAGGGACTCTTCGTCGGTACCCTACAAAAGGAACAATGTCGACAATTAATCTCCCTAGTTGTCTCATGGTAAAAGGGACACTGATCGTTTCTCTCGACTAAGGTTCAGAACAGCAAAAGACTCGACCAAATCGACGTCACAATAGGAGAAGTACTTACCTCGCCAGTAACGACAAACAGGCTCTACTCAGTATTACTTCCACCCTTTCTCGCGTAGGTGAGGGACCCATTAAGGGGACCCGTCGGTCTCCCCTTTGACCCGTTTATCCTACTCTATTACCTACATTCATGAAACATTCGACATTTCGTCATATATGCAGTTCCTAATAACATCACTTCCCACGAGACACAGAAAATAACGAATGGAACAGAGAGATCCGAACCCTTGTACTTGAAGAGAAGTCACCGACACTTGACTAGATTGTCGAAAGTCCACGTCGGGGAGAGACTCCGTGTGTGACCGTCCTTCACTTCCATTCTCCACCACGGGTCGTCCCTGAGGTCACTGAAAAACAACTTACTTATTTACTTCTTTTTGTCTTTCAACAAAGGACTGTCCGTGTCTATACCCAAACTTCCGGAGATTTAGGGTTAATTCCATCAACTAAAATCTTTATTTGTTGGGGATTTTCTTTTCAAAGTTTAGAATTGAATCTGGTACGCACTAGTAGAAGTTGGTCGTCATAGACTCGAGTAGTCCCACGGGTCTGAACGAACTTCACGTAGGGTACCCAGGAAAATAATTTGAAGGGTTATAAAGGTTTCTACTCTCATGATAAAGTATGAAGACAGTGATGAAAAGAGATGAATGTCGATAAAATTTCTACTCTTTTGAGTGACATCCCTCCGAGTAATCGAGTCGGTTCCTTAGGGTCCACCACTCCCCGTCTCGGGTGTCACCGGAACCCGGTTGGAAATTTCAGGTCTTTATTGGAAGACGACACCCCGACTGTCTTTAGAGACAAGTGGGTAGCACAATCTGTTACGTTCAAACACACGGACTGGGTACCACTCCGGTTTGTTTGACTTTACAGTCTCAAACCTCGTCTCTTTACAAATAACGTAAGATACGTTCCTCTCCTCACCGAGTACTGGGGGGTTCTGGGACTTACGGGGCGTCGCAAAGTCGTTTCGTAGAGGTTTCCGTTTCACTTCCTCCCCGTGTACCAACCGACAACATTTAAAGAACCACACTCTTAGGAAACAAGAACGTCGATAGGTGAACCAGTCAAGTCTTACAAGAACACTTGGAGGTCATTCTGTTTACAAGACGTTGAAAAATAGAGATATACTTACCTTTTAACAATGTGGTAACTTCCAGTCTCGGAATTCTTACCCGATAGGACATATAAAGTCCGATATCCGTCGTCAGAATTGACCTTCGTTTTCGATTTTCATTGTCTGGATTATAACAGTCTAAACAAGAAGAGATAATGTGAACGTGGTAGGAACCTGTACCGATAGTCGAGATCCGAGACATAAAAGTCCCTTACAATCTATTTGTTCCAGTCCTTCGTTATCAATCTTGACCTATACCTTGTTGTCTGACCAATGTTTATCCTTTTCCTCATGCAGTTCCGACACATAACAGTGGGACGAATAACTTGAAGATACGTCTCATGTAGTACTCTTTGCGACCTGACCTTCTTTGTGTTCGACCTTAGTTCTAACGGCCCTCTTTATAGTTATTGGAGTCTATACGTCTACTGTGGTGGGAATACCGACAGAGAATATGTGTAGATCTACACATATTCTCTNACTACTTTCACTTTCTCCTCTCACTTTTTCAACTGAATTTCGAGTTGTAAGTCTTTTGCTTCTAGTACCGTAGGCCAGGGTAGTGAAGTACCCCCTTTATCTACCCCTTTGTCACCTTTGTCACAGTCTGAAATAAACCCCCCCCCCGGAGGTTTTAGTGACGTCTACCACTGACGTCGGTACTTTAATTTTCTGTGAATGAGGAACCTTCTTTTCAATACTGGTTGGATCTATCGTATACGTTTTCGTCTCTGTAATGAAACGGCTGATTCCAGGAAGATCAGTTCCGATACCAAAAAGGACACCAGTACATGCCTACACTCTCAACCTGAGAACTCTCAGGGAACGTGACGTTCCTCTAGGTTGGTCAGGTAAGACTTCCTCTAGTCGGGACCCAAAGAAACCTTCCTTACCACGATTTCGACTTCGAGGTCATTAAACCGGTGGAGTACGCTTCTCAACTGAGTAACCTCTTCTGAAACTACGACCCTCCCTAACCCCCGTCCTCCTCTTCCTCTACTGTCTCCTACTCTACCGACCTACCGTAGTGATTGAGCTACCCGTACTTAGACTCACTTGAGGCCCTCAGCCACTACCTGTCCCGCCAGACCGCACGACGCCAAGGACCCCAGCGTTTCTCAGCCCGTACTGACTCACTGACTTGACTTGACTTATCCTAAACCCCTCCCTTATGTGTTTGATTCAAGTGACGTACTGGTGTGTCCGTAGAGCCCCACAAGGTTGATCGGGTCCAAAGAGTCGTCACCACGAAACTGTGGACCCCGACCTAACGAGAAACAACCCCTGACAGGACACGTGACACCCGACAAATGACCATGGGCAAAGGAGGTGGGACCACAGTGTCGAACAAGAGGGTGTCGACACTACTGTTTGTTATAGAGATCTGTAACGATTCACAGGGGACCCTCTATTAGGGACTGACAGTGGGGACACACTCTTGGTGACTGAATCTCTTTACTTCCAAGTCCTCCTGTGTGATGGTAATTTATGAAAATTTTCAAAGTCCTACACACTAGAACTATGTCTGGGACTCGTCAGTGAACCCGAGTCTTCTCGACCTAGAAGACCTGACACTATACACATCAATTGATCCTCTCTTCGACCCTCCTTCTGAAGGAAACTTCTTTCTCCCCTTCTAACCATGGAAACTCAGTGTACAACTTGTAAGACGTACTCCAAACCCAATAGTCTATTTCTCTTCTAAGTTCGACATCAGAAAGGAAACAGACCGATAAACCTGTCTGAGTCCAAAGGAATGAAAAAATAAGTTGTGTGTAAATGAATCATGTGTGACACAGACAGTAATTTAACTTGCCTTAATAAAGAAAGGTACCCGAAAGGGGTCACCGAGTCGCCATTTCTTAGACGGATGTTACACTCTCGACGTCCGTTGTACCCAAGTTAGGGGCACAACCCTTCTAGAGGATCTCCTCCCACGCCGTTGTGTGAGGTCATAAGAACGGACCTTCTCGTTCCGATGTCAGGTACCCCAACGTTTCCCAGCCTGTGTTGACTTTACTAAATGTACGGAGTCGTAAAGAAAGGTACGAGTCCCGGGTTGTGTGTTATGTGCGAGTGTTACGAACAACTTGAACTGGAACTTAACTGATTCCCCCTGTTAACGGACACTTTTATTCCAGCAGAACCTTTACCCAGACGGCACCTAGAGTCCCGACGATTCCAATAGTCAATAGTCGTCCACTGTACACTATAAGGTCAGTATATGTGTGAATACCTAGACATCACCTTACGTCACCCGAATAACGACTGATTGAATAAATAGAGGAAGTTACAGACTGGAGTAGTACTACCACGAGGAACGACACGATCTTCAATCATCTTTGTCTAAGACTCCTTTCAACAGGTCGAACCAGTATCACTACCCTTGTCCCTACCCTCCTTGTGTCAGTGACTATCCGAAAGAGACTCCGATCCTCCCGTCTCCCCCGGAACCACTACCCGTGAGTGTCCTCTGCCGAGTCCTTCTCTGAACTCTTCGTCGGTCTCTGGTCTCCCTTTCAGTTCACTCGACCGGGTCCGTTCCCTGTTTGGTCCTTACAAAGATTAATATAAGGGAGAAATATTCCTTTAAAATATAGATAAATATATATACCCGAAGGGACCGCCGAGTCTGTCATTTCTCAGGCGGACGTTACGTCATTTGGGTTTAAGTCAAGGGGTCAACCCTTCTAGGGGACCTCCTCTCGTACCGTTGGGTGAGGTCCTAAGAACAGACCTCTTAAGGGTGTCTGTTTCCTCGGACCGTCCGATGTCAGGTACCTCAGAGTTTCTCGTCCTGTACTACCCTCGGTGATTCGTGTCGTGTATAGATATATCTATATCTATGTCTAAATGTCTAAAACCGATATTTTAATACCTTCTAGTAACATCCCTTTTTCTTCCTTTTCTGTCTTCTTTTATTCTGAGGTACAAAGAACGTAGTGGGGTGACTATCGTCTACAAAGAAACGTCGGAAAACACATGTGTATACTGAAGTGTGACACAAAACTTGTTAAAGGGTACAGTCATTTTCAATTTGTAGTGAAGTCACCGACGTTTTATTAGATAAACCATAAAGTAGTGTCGAAGAAATTGGAACAGGAACAAAGGGCCAAACAGAGTTAATATTTAGTATGATGTTAAACCTTTCGAAGACACAGCTCTTTCCAGACATACTCCAGTCTCTCTGTCATCGAAATTTACCCTACACAGACATCGTCAATCCTGGACTCCCTTTACTCACTGTAACCTGAAGGTTACTAATGGGTGGGAGTCGCTACAGGAGCCTTACGACGACACTCTAACTCGAAGAGGACACCCCCGGAGTCACCCCGTGTCCCCCGTCCCAAGGTCAAAAGACCCACGTCGACACGAGGGTCCTCCACACACTGGTTCCGGAACGAAGGGTCGACGGTACTACCTGTAAACGATGCAGGGTAGTACTCCTACACGTGAGACCACTGACTCAGTCTCACGTCATCCAGGACAGGACCACGGGACGACCGTTCCTACGGGAGGAACCATCTGTCCTCACGAGGACACGGGAACATTACAGTGTCTATATTGTCACAATGTCCATGCGTCGTATTATCTTTCCGATAAACGAAAAACAGGTATCAAGTACCGTGTCTCAGGGGTTTGGGAACCTCAAAGGACTATCCTCATAGAAACCATTAAAGGTTGTTCGGAGAAGTCTAGTGTGGACTCGAATATACTTACTCTACTTAGAACCGGGATCCACACCTCCCTCTGTGTTCTCTCGGAGACCCACCCCCGACTGGTGCTCCTCTTGGTCGAGAAACTAATCGCCAAATCTCGAGTCTGGGGAACTCAGGACCCTCTCCCCGACCTCCAACTCAAGTAAATGAACCGGTTATTAAATTAGTTATCTTTCATTTCTTTCATTTTCAGTGAGTCAGTACAGACTGAGAAACGTTGGGGTACCTGATACGTCAGGTACCTTAAGAGGTTCAGTCTGATGACCTCACCCATCGTCAAAGGAAGAGGTCCCCGAGAAGGGTTGGGTTCCTAACTTGGGTCCAGAGGGTAACATCCACCTAAGAAATGGTCGACTCGATGTTCCTTTCGGGTTAATAGTTGTCACGGGTGCATTATTTTGAAATTATTTTTGCAGTTTTGTTACTCCCATTCTCTTGAAGGATCAACCGATTCTGGTACTACAAGACCCTTCCACCGTACGGGTTAGGGTTCCCTCTCCCACACCTTTGAGATACGGACACGGGTAGGGGGGTATGAGTGGGTATATAATAAAGAGAAGGTACACCGGTAAGGACTTAACATGGGAAATTTATTTTGCTACTACCATCGTAAAAGGACTCAATATCCTCAGTAAGATCACTTAATAATTTTAACGTCTCTCCAATACCCTTAAGAGATTTAAACAGTCCACCCACCTACCGGGGGTTCTAAACGTTGAGTATGGACTAAACCTTCATCAGAACACTCTAACCCGGAAACTGACACCTCAGTCACGACTGGGGTTCACCTACCACAGTCTTGACTTAACTGAACATCTTGTCATCAGGGGTTCGAAAAACCGTGGTCCCTGGTCAAAGTACCTCCTTGTACAAAGGTGGCTGACCCCACTCACTCCCTACCGAAGTCCTACTAAGTCCGTGAAATGTAAATAACGCGGTGGTGACTGGACTACCCTCCACCTCACGTCCATCATTGTGTTCACTACCCCTCCCGACGTTTACGTCTACTTCGGAGTGAGTGAACACACTACGAGTGGAGGACGATACTCCGGGTCGAGGATTGGTCGGTGTCCGGTCATTACCAGGCGTCGGGTCTCCGACCCATGGGGACAACATCCTGTGTGTCGACCTCGACTCCTGACCAACAACAGTCGTAACGTGTCCAGTAGATCGGAGAGTGAATTCTAGTAGGGAGAAGAAACGAGACTAAGACAAGAGAGAGTGGTTTGAAAACTATCGTCAAAACAAAGGGTTTATCTGAAAATGTACCACCGAAATAACTCAACTGATTGGTTGTACACAAACTGTTAATTTATTTAACCTACCACCAAAGAGACAGATACTACTAAACGATCTTATATCATTACAATAGGACATTCCACTGGTTTAAGGTCAAAAGGACCTTGAAAGGAACAAAATTTTGACTTTCAGGAGACGGAACCTTGGAGGGATTTGGGACTCTTTTGACCCTGATGACCAGAGGGATGGTGGTCCTGTTCGCGGAGGATTGTCAGGTCCTACTCGCACTCAGACCCAGAGCCTCTGTTACCGGGTCAGAGTGACCGCGTACAAGTAAGGGAGGTGTCTTCCTCGGTATCCGAAGGTCCGTGAACTCACCTCGAGTGACAAAATTGGTCTCGTGTAAACTCACTGTTTATAGATATTTCGTCTAGGTTCCAGGTTTCCGACAGTACTGTTGAAACATGTGTTCTTCACTTCACTTCAGCGAGTCAGCACGGGTTGAGAAACGGTGGGCACCTGACATCGGGTGGTTCGAGGAGACAGGTACCCTAAGAGGTCCGTTCTTATGACCTCACCCAACGGTAAAGGAAGAGGTCCCCTAGAAGGGTTGGGTCCCTAGTTTGGGTCCAGAGGGTGTAACGTACGTCTGCGAAATTGGAGACGTGGTGGTCCGTTCCTTCTACGACGATTTTCGTCTCTTCACGTCAGTACTTTGATCAGGACCAGACTCCTCACCCAAAGGACTGTCCCAAGGACGTACACCCGAATCAGTGAGTCAGTTCAGACTGAGTAGACACTGGGGTACCCGACATCGGGTGGTCCGAGGAGACAGGTATCTTAAGAGGTTCGTTCTTATGACCCCACCCAGTGGTAAGGGAAGAGGTCCCCTAGAAGGACTGACTCCCCAGTCTAGGTCCAGAGGATGTAACGTCCACCTAAGAAATGACAAACTCAGTCGTCCCTTTGTACCGTCACAAGGATCGTGACCGGCAACACCACCTGGAGTTTCTCTTGTGGATCTTGTCTCAAATCACTCGTATGGTCCTACCCCTGAACAATATCACTTCTAAGGACCCACGTTAAAGAGACATAAGAGACTAAATTCTAAAGGTCCTCGTTCCAAGTCCTAGGACTTAAAATTTATTCTAAGTGGTGATTACCACTACCAGGTGTCAAACTCTTGGTACTGGAGTGGTTCACTCTTTTATCTAAAGGTATGTGAGTGGTGGATGTATAGGTACGTCATTGGTAGATATGTTAGAGGATATTCTTTTCTCCTCTCATCAATAATTCGTCTCACGAAACCCCCCGACATAGACAACGTTCACCGTATTTCGGAAGATAGACAACCGAGACGCAAATCTTGTTGAGATGCATGTGTTGAGACCTGCCAGTCCTTCTAGTAACCTTCGCCACTTTCGTCTTAATGTTCCTCGGGTCTAGTATAACGACAACCTCAATGTACCCATTCCTTGAAAACAAAAAGAGACGTCTAGAGGAACTTAGGGAGGGTCCACGAAGTCCGAGACGAAGACGAGGTGGTCGAGGGACTTTGTTCGTGGTTCGTCAAGAGGTCCTTTCGGATAATAGTCTCGTTTTGTTTGTGGAAGACGAACGCAGAACGACGAAGTCACGTACAGCTTTAAAATACTCTGACTACCCCTAAGTCTCCCTGTGTAAACCGACGGAGAGGAGTGGATGAATCGAACACGAGATATTTAGTTTACTGAACAAAAGAAGTTCCACGGAAATTCTAACGATTGACCGGGAATAGACTCTCTCCCAAAGTCGACCCCGATTAAAAAAGTAAAATGTTTTTTATTGTCACGTCGTGGGGACGGGATTTTTTCACCTTGTTGGGTCCGTAGATGGTGAACAAATCCACTTTGGTCCTCAGGAAAGAGATACCTTGTCTACAACCTCCTTTGGTGGGTCTCCTGAGCCACGTGTCCCACCGGCGTGGCACTCAAATGTTGTGTCCCACCGGACAGGAGTGGAGGAACGAACGAGGAGAGGGGACCTCTCCTAAGTACAACCACAAACGGAATAGTTAGGGGACGACATACAACGGACAAGGAGGTCTAGAGAGTCCGACAGACACAGTGAGACCCCAGGGGAGAAACATAGACGAAGGGTCACTCACTACTCACCGTGAGAAAACACAGGAATAAACGTTTATCTTTGTGTCGTTACTAAGGACCTTTCTTGGGTAGTTACAAGTCAAGTCAAGTCAACGAGTCAGTACAGACTGAGAAACACTGGGGCACCTGACGTCGTGTGGTCCGAAGGGACAGGTAGTGGTTGAGGACCTCGAATGAGTTTAAATACAGGTAGGTCAGTCACTACGGTAGGTTGGTAGAACAGGAGACAGTAGGGGAAGAGGAGGACGGAAGTTAGAAAGGGTCGTAGTCCCAGAAAAGGTTACTCAGTCAAGAAGTGTAGTCCACCGGGTTATAAACTCACAATCTCAGTCGTACTTACTTACTTACTGATAAGTCCTACACCGTAAGTATCGGTTACTTATAAGTCCTGACTGAAGGAAATCCTAACTGATCAAACTAGAGGAACCTCAAGTTCCCTGAGAGTTCTCAGAAGAGGTTGTAGTGTCAAGTTTTCGAAATTAAGAAGTCACGAAAAGAAGTGTCAGGTTGAGAGTGTAGGTATGTACTGATGACCTTTTTGGTATCGGAACTGATCTACCTGGAAACAACCGTTTCATTACAGAGACAAAAAATTATACTACAGATCCAACCAGTATCGAAAAGAAAGTTCCTCGTTCGCAGAAAATTAAAGTACCGACGTCAGTGGTAGACGTCATTAAAAACCTCGGGTTCTTCTATTTCAGACAGTGACAAAGGTAACAAAGGGGTAGATAAACGATACTTCATTACCCTAACCTACGGTCCTAAGTAAAAGAGTTACACCTCAAAATTCGGTTGAAAAAGTGAGAGGAAAAAGTGAAAGTAGTTCTCGGAGAAGTCAAAGAGAAGTGAAAGACGGTAATCCCACCACAGTAAACGTATAGACTTCAATAACTGTAAAGAGGGTCGTTAAAACTAAGGTCGAACCCGAAGTAGGTCGGACCGTAAAGTGTACCACATGAGACGTATCTTCAATTTATTCGTACCACTGTTATATGTCGGAACTACATGAGGAAAGGGTTAGACCTTGGTCAGACAACAAAGTACAGGTCAAGATTGAGAACGAAGAATTGGTCTAAAGAGTCCTCCTTCCATTCCATCAGACCATAAGGGTAGAGAACTTCTTAAAAGGTGTCAAACAACACTGGGTGTGTCAGTTTCCGAAACCGTATCAGTTATTTCGTCTTCATCTATAAAAGGACCTTGAGAGAACGAAAAAGCTATTACGTTGCCTACAACCTCACGTCACTTCTCCGTCAATCTAGATATATCACATCTAGAAGGTCCAAAACAAGTGGAAACAGGTTAATAGAGTGAAGAGAAAGGTGTGGACTGGACAGGATCCTGTGAGGGACTGTACGCACACGTAGTAAAACGGTTCTAACTAAGGTCGGGTCTCTGGATACCCTTCCAACTGACATATGGACTAACCAACCGTAGGATAGGGAAAATTGGGAGTTCCCACAAAGACACGTACACGTCAGTCCTTCTCGAGAAACTGGAGTTCTTACTCTTTATATACAAGAGAATAGAGAATGAGTTCGTCCTGAGTCGAGGAGGAACGAGAACGGTAGTAAAAACAGAACCTCATAGACAGGTGTCCCTTTTCAAAGGTCGACGTGTCGGACCCCTGGGTAGATAGAGGACGGAGTGATACTTGTTTTCTCATTATGGTCGTTTTTTTGAAGTTACCGTTGGGTGACGTCATAAGAACGGACCTCTTAGGGTACCTGTCTCCTCGGACCAACCGATGTCAGGTGCCCCAGTGTTTCTCAGTCTGTGCTGACTCGCTGAAGTGAATGAGTGAGTGAATTACCTTGAGACTCTCCATCGAACACTGTAACTTTCCTAATTTCCTATTCGATAACTTTTGATTAGGTTTGAATCTTTCTTGACACTGCGAAACAGTTCCTTGTTTTTTCGACGATTGAGTCACATCATTCAATATGTTGTTCTATTGGTGACAAAGTTACGGAGAATGATTAAAAAATTTTTCCTCACGTTGTGGGACAGTTACAAAAGTCACAAAATTTAATTACACCATTTATTATGACCAAATGATCAAAAAGTAAATGTATATATAAATATTGGGGACTTGTTTTCTTGACACCACAACCTCTTTTGAGGGAACCTGATGTTCCTCTAGTTTGGTCAGTTAGGATTTCCTTTAGTCGGGACTTATACGTAACCTTCCTGACTACGACTTCGACTGTGAGGTTACGAAACCGGTGGACTACACTTCTTGACTGAATAACCTTTTCTGGGACTACGACCCTTTCTGAAACCCGTCCTCCTCTTTCCCTGCTGTCTCCTACTCTACCAACCTACCGTAATGACTGAGCTACCTGTACTTAAACTTGTTCGAGACCTTCAACCACTACCTGTCCCTTCGGACCACACGACGTTAGGTACCTCAGCGTTTCTCAACCTGTGCTGACTCGTTGACTTGACTTGACTTTGTTTTCTTGAAAATTACAAACCTACCTTTAAAAATCTTCAACGAATTACTAGTATTAAAAGAGTTACTAATAGGTCAAGTAAACTTGCCAAAGAAGACTGATGTACCAAAAAAGGGATCAGGTAGGAATGAGACGTTTCACTTCTGACGACTTATATGACTCTAGTCTCCAATCCTTACGGTATCCACTTCGTTTCGATTAGTAGTGTTAACGTTAACAAACATTTAGACATCATTATAGGACCCCCAAAAGAAACGTCTTTTTTTTTCTGTTTTGGACACACACACACACACACACACACACACACACACACACTCTCTCTCTCTCTCTCTCTCTCTCTCTCTCTCTCTCTCTAACCCTTCAACCAGTTACCGGAGGGGTAAACAACTCACGACCTCCTTTTATAACAATGACTGGTTCCAAGAACCGGAGGAATTAGTTATCTTTAACTAGTCTTTGGTCTGTTCTTCAGGTTCGTTCCGAAATATAACCCCGGGAAGGACGTCGTCACCCCCTCGTTCTTTTTCCTTGTGTAACAGAGCGTTCGAACAAGTGACCTTCCCCGAATTCGACCGAGAAAGATACCCCACTCCCATCCCTACACAGGTCCCCCGTACGGTCTCCCCACCGAGTTCACTGAACGGGTGGGGAAACCATCACAACACACGTTCGCCGTACGTGTTATGTGACGAAAACGAGAGTTTTGGGACAACTACGAGGACCGAGAAATCTTCGTCGTCAACCCATAAATCAAAAGAGTGTGGAACAACAGGTATTAAACGGAGTTGACGAGTAAATAACGAAAACAATAACAACAAGTCAGAGATTCAGTACAGACCGAGAAACTCTGGAGTACCTGATGTCGTACAGTCCGAGAGGACAGGAGGTGACAGAGGGTCTCAAACGAGTTTAAGTACAGGTATCTCAACCACTAGAGTAGGAACCGACGGGGGAAGAAGAAAGTGGAAATTAGAAAGGGTCGTAGACTCAGAAAAGGTTACTCAGTCGAGAAGTGTAGTCCACTAGGTTCATAACTTCGAAGTCGTTGTCTCGAAGGTTACTCATAAGTCACAACTAAAGGAAATCCCAACTGACGAAACTAGAGGAACGACAAGTTCCCTGAGAGTTCTCAGAAGTGGTTGTGGTGTTAAGTTTTCGTAGTCAAGAAACCGTTGGTCGGAAGGAACACCAGGTTGAGAGTCTAGGTATGTACTGATAACCTTTTTTGATATCAAAACTGGTATATTTGGAAACAGTCGTCTCACTTTGTCGTCACAGACGAAAAATTATCCGAGATATCCAAATAGTATCGAAGAGAAGGCTCCCCGTTCGTAGAAATTAAAGTACTGACATCGATGATAGACTACACTAAAACCTCGGGTTCTTTTCAGACTGTGACGAAGGTGAAAAGGAGGAAGATAAACGGTATTCCACTACGCCGGTCTACGGTACTAGAATCAAAAAAGTTAAAACTCAAAGTTCAGTCGAAAAAGTGAGAGGAGAAAGTGTAAGTAGTTCTTCGAGAAACCGAGGAGAAGTAAAAGACGGTAATCTCACCATAGTAGACGAATATACTTCGACAACTATAAAGAGGGTTGTTAGAACTAAGGTCGAACACTAAGTAGGTCGGACCGTAAAACGTACTACATGAGACGTATATTCAATTTTCGGAACAACATGAGGAAAGGGTTAAACCTTGGTCATTTAACAAGGGACAGTTTACGATTGATAACGAAGAACTGGACGTGTCTCAAAGAGTCCTCTGTCCATTTCACCAAACCGTGAGGGCTGAGAAATTCCTAAAAAGTCAAACAAAACTAGGTGTGTCACTTGTCGAAATCACATCACTTACTTCGTCTTCAAAAAGACCTTAAGCGAACGAAAGAGGTACTAAGTCACTTACAACAGATACTGGTTGTACAAGAGAACTTTTTTGAGACAATCTGAAACGGGACGAACTAAAATGAAGTACAATAAGGTTCCAGTTTAAACGGACAGTAAGACCCATAGAGAACTGAGGGATGAAAACGTAAGGAAAAAAAAAAAAAAGTTTGAACCTTTTAAGAAATAATTAAAAGAATGTGACATTTTTATTTGAACTAAGTTTATACGTTTTGTTAATAAAAGGGTCAGTGTGTAGTCAGTCCGACAAATAGTAAGGAAGATATCTTTAGTATATAACTTGAGTTTCCAAATACCTTAGAGAGAGAAAAAAAATTAAAATTAAAAATGAAATAAAATGAAATGTTATGACATAACCAAAACGGTATGTATAGGGGATACTACTTTTCCTATAAAAAAACTACGATCAAGATCTTCCATAACATCTAGAAATATCTTTCTTGGTCAATTGAAGTCGAAGAAACCGTAATCACCAACCCCATATCTGAACTTAATGACACTACAACTTACCAAACGGAACATTTATTTGGCTCTATTAAGACAGTAAAAATTCTGACCTGGGTTCGTGGTATAAAGACTGAGAACAATTAATACTCCCTCTGAGGTAAAGAGGATTCCCTAAGAACGGGTGTCATCATTTATATTACCAGTAAACTTAATTTAAGAGGGTGAGGTCAAGTACCTAAATATTCTACAACTACAGTTAGAACAGTAGAGGACGAATTGGTGGTGTTTAAATGGAACTAAGTACCTGGATTGTAAAGTCCAAGGATACGTTATAACAAGAAATGTTGTGACCTGAAAAGAAAGTGGTGGTCTGTATAGGTGTCGACTTGTAGCTAAAGATGAAACCGAGTCGACGAAGTGACAAAGACCTCCACAAGTATTAACGGAAAGTGAGAAGGGGTCATCGTACAGTCTGAGGAAGTCTGGACCCCTCCCCCACCGAGTAGAAGACCATAGTATAGAGAAACGGAAAAGTGTGACAGGTGCCCCGAGAGGTCCGCTATTATAACCTCACCCAACGGTAAAGGATGATCTCTCCTTGTACAAAACAGTCTTGGGAAGTGACACTGAACCCAGAACCCACTGAGACGTGTCGTACCGAGTATCGAAATGACTGAATCCGTTCGGGGAAGTAGTAATCCAACACTAGGTACTTCCCCGTTGACGTGTACATACGTTAATAAAAATCAGGGAATATCAAAGAATCGAAGAATATCTTCGATTTCCGTTTTCTTTTTGTCTTTCTATGTGGGTAGACTTACGTCTCAACGTTTCTTATCGTTCCTCCCTATTCTTTCGGAAGGAGTCACTAGTCACGTTTCTTTATCTCCTTTTATTATCTTACCCTTTCTGATCTCTAGAGAAGTTCTTTTAATCTCTATGCTTCCCTTGTAAAGTACGTTTCTACCCGTGTTATTTCCTGTCTTTACCATACCTGGATTGGATTCGTCTTCTATAATTCTTATCCTCCGTTCTTATGTGTCTTCTTGATATATTTTTTCTAGAATTACTAGGTCTATTGGTACTTCCACACTAGTGAGTGGATTTCGGTCTGTAAGACCTCAGACTTCAGTTCACCCAGAATCCTTCGTAGTGATGTTTGTTTCATCACCTCCACTACCTTGCGGTCTACTTGATAAAGTTTAGGATTTACTACTATGCCAATTTCGCGACATGAGTTATCCGGTAGTTTAACCTTTTGAGTCGTCACCGGAGTCCTGACCTTTTCCAGTCAAAAGTAAGGTTAGGGTTTCTTCCCGTTACGGTTTCTTACAAGTTTGATGGCGTGTTAACGTGAGTAGAGTGTGATCATTTCATTACGATTTTCATTTCATTACGATCATTACGATCATTTCATTACGATTTTTAGAGGTTCAATCCGAAGTTGTCATACACTTTGCACTTGAAGGTCTACAATTTCGACCAAAATCTTTCCCGTCTCCTTGGTCTCTAGTTTAACGGTTGTAGGCAACCTAGTTGTTTTTTTCGTTCTCTTAAGGTCTTTTTGTAGATGAAGACGAAATTGATGTGGTTTCGGAAACTGACACACCCAGTGTTGTTTGACAACTTTTAAGAAGTTCTCTACTCTTATGGTCTGGAAGGAGGACTCTTTGGACATACGTCCAGTTCTTCGTTGTCAATCTTGACCTGTACTTTGTTACCTAACAAAGGTTTAACCCTTTTCTCATGTAGTTCCGACACATAACAGTGACACGAATAAATTGAAGATACGTCTCATGTAGTACACTTTACGGTCCGACCTACTTCGTGTTGGACCCTAGTTCTAACGGCCCTCTTTATAGTCATTGAAGTCTATACGTCTACTGTGGTGGGATTATCGTCTTTCACTTCTCTTTGACTTCTCGGAGAACTACTTTCACTTTTTCCTCTCACTTCTCGACCGAATTATGAGTTGTAAGTTTTTTGATTCTAGTACCGTAGGTTAGGGTAGTGAAGTACCGTTTATCTACCTCTTTGGTACCTTTATCACTGTCTGAAATAAAAGAACCCGAGGTTTTAGTGACGTCGACCACCCACGTCGGTACTTTAATTTTCTACGACGAGAAACCTTCTTTTCAATACTCGTTGGATCTGTCGTATAATTTTGCTCTCTGTAATGAAACGGTTACTTCAGTCAGATCAGTTTCCACACCAAAAAGGGCATCAGTACATACCTACACTCTCAACCTGGTGTTTCTTCTGACTCACGACTTCTTAACTACACAAACTTGATACCACAGTCTCTTCTGAGAACTCTCAGGGAACCTGATGTTCCTCTAGTTTGATCAGTTAGAATTTCCTTTAGTCAGGACTCATAAGAAACCTTCCTGACTACGATTCGACTTCGAGGTTATGAAACCGGTGTACTATACTTCTTGACTGAATAACCTTTTCTGGGACTACGACCCTTTCTAACTCCCGTCCTCCTATTCCCCTACTGTCTCCTACTCTACCAACCTACCGTAGTGACTGAGTTACCTGTACTCAAACTCTTTCGAGACCCTCAACCACTACCTGTACCTTCGGACCACTCGACGTCAGGTACCCCAGCGTTTCTTAGCCTGTGTTGACTCGTTGACTCGACTTAACTATCAAGAAAAATAAAACAACGACTTCCTCTACAAACAAGTCGACATTCGGAAAGTCGTTCTACAGGGTTTATGGTTTAAACAAAGTTTTAATGGTACTAGGGGAATTAGGAGAGACCTCTATAGAAAAGTAAGGACCCCAAGTCTGACCTGGTCCCAAAACGTAGGAAACTTAGAAGAAACGAAGACGTCGAGGTGGAAAGAGTTGCCACCGGGTCGGAGAAAACGACTGTACCTGTACCGGGGAAGAAAATGAACGTGGTACCTTCAGGGGGTGTGGTCCGAAAACCTTAAGCTCAAAATGTTCCTGAACCCCTAGTACTTCTGCAGTGGGTCCCTCATCTGCGGTATATGACTAACGGGAAGAGAACGAGACAAAGAGGAGAGGGAGGGACTGGGGAGACCCCCGTCAGGAAAGGGACAGGACTCTATAAATGTATTTCGTTAGAGGAGAACTGAGACCCACGTCCACCACCCCACACTCCACCCTACCCTAGAGAGTCGAAAGTAGATGAAGTTCAAAGATAGAATAGACAGTTTCGGTCAATAAAGGGGCTCTCGTTAAAACCACGGTCGACCAATTACTTAAAATTATATGTAGAGACATATGTCATCTATATTCTTTATTCTCTTAAAATATGTACTTTTATTGGAAGTCACCTATAGAGACCCACCACTCCTATTGTCTACTGAGAATAAAAGAAGAAAAACGAAAAGAAATGTTACTCGTATAAAAGATTTTACACATGTTACATTATATAAATTAAAATTATTCTTTTTTTAATAGGTTCATCCGAAACCGTTCAGGACTGTTTCTGTTCCGATGTTTCCCGAGTCTTCCCCTCCCATACATAAACCGTCCCGTCTCTCGGTGTCCGTTCAAGTCCCGTGGACCCCAACCCCCTCCTTTGTCTTTACCCCGTCCCCTTCCTCTGTTACCTTGTTTCTGTACACTTTTTTTAGTCTAGTGATTAAATTCCATTGTATTAAACCGAGGTAACACAAGAACGTAAATCCTCCAACTGATTGTTAATGTTCCGATTAATATTGTTAAAATCCAAGCAGATGTGTGACAGTAAAGTAATAGGAGGTTGAATAACACGAACAAGGATTGTAGGACGATGATGTTTTCTCCTTTAGCTTATCTACGTAGGAATTAAAGTCGATATAAAATATAAACCGAGATTGTGTTAAGGTAAAAGTTTAACGGACGTATATAATCTTACACTCAAAGTAACGGGGTAGGGTGACGTTAGGTAAGTTAGAATATCAACAAATCTTTTTCTGGCTAGTCAACCCTGGTTTTACTAGTTATACAAGAGATGGTGGGAACACGAGACATTTGGGGTGTGGGGTAGAATGGGAAATCGAAAAGAAAAGGAACGTCGACTCGGATAGTCATGGACTCTGAACCACCCCCCCGACAACAGTCATCAAAAAAAAAAAAGAAAAAAATGATAATAACTGATGATACATAAATAATTATTTTTACGTATCATGTTCGGTCATGTTTGGGAAATAGGGTTAGATTCATGAGTCATTTACTAATATTATTTGGGTCCTACCGTGTCTGTACTGTAAGAACCGTACTAAATTTTTAGTTTTCGTCATTAAACAAAAAACAAAAAACAAAAAAAAAGGGGAAACCCTCAAAACTGATGTCGTCCACCCTGGGCCTTTACCGTTTCTAAAAAGCTACCAATCCCCGACCGTTACCTTACCACCCCTACTACCTCTCGACGTGGGGAGGTCGGGGTGTTCGTGAATTCCCAATTGTCCGTTTCACCTGTCACCCGTCACGTCGGTCCTAATCCCCACCTTTTCTCGACCCCTACTAGGGGACCCCGGGAATCCTCGACACGAGGGTCTGTAAAGTGAAAGTAGAGTGAGTACAGAAAGGGTAACTATCATTATCTGTTTTAGTCTGTTTAGAAAGAAAGGGACCGTAAGGGAAAAGAAAGGAATGATTTAAAGAACCTTCTCTCTAGGTGTGAATATCATGAAGGAACGGAGGACACACAAGGAGTTTGACAGTGTCGGACTTACACCGGGTGACTGACACACGAGAGGACCTCAACCATGACCCAGGACGAAAGGTTCAGAGACAGGGTAATTGGAGGAGTTTCATCGACTGTAACGAAACGCAACACGGGGTTTGGAAAGAAGGTCAAAGGGGACAGGGAACTAATTACCGAAACGGTGGGTTACCAATGGACCGGATCTTTGCGACTACGGGAGTCGCGGAAAGAACGACTGTCACCTGTGTAGGTACGAAGGGGCGGAGGAAAACAGTGGGTACCACGCTGAAGGAACCGACTCGTAGTGTGTGGGAAGTAGACTCGAGACTAAAGGTCCCATTAACGTAACACTAACCCCTTGACACCGAACGCACTACTAAGAAACTTCAAACAAGTACTACAAAGAACTCCATCCACTAGTTTAAAACAATTACATGGTATATATGGACTCTTCCTGTTTGTAATTTTGACATTCATTTCTATCTCATTTTTTGTCACTAACCGTGAGTTCTCCTTTTGTTACGTCTTTGTCCCTTGTCTTCATACGGTCCCGTTTAAACCGTTTCTTATAGTGGACTCGTTTGTGGAAACTTCCATCCCCGTCCACACACCTTTCCCCCCTCAGTGCCGTCGATGACGGACTTTTGAGGAATCGTGCACGGAGAAGAACGCCTGTCTCCTTCCGAAAAGACCCTTTTTTGTAGGATCCCCAGCACCTTTGTGTCTCGTCGATGTAAGTGCACAAGACCGAGTAGAGACGGACCCGAGGGTCGTCCCTCTGGAGACACGTGCACCACACAGAGACGGGGTCACACCCCTGTCTACGAATCGAGGACGACACGGAAGGAGGAGTGTATGTCTAAGAGCAAGGAACACATGTCGAAGAAGGTGACACAATCAGTCTCGCAGCACAAAGAAAGTTATTTGTTTAGGTAACACTTATACCATACCGAATCACGAAACGCGACCAACCACTACTTGTACGTCTCAAAGAATTTCGGTGTTTGAATTTTTGTGTCGGAACGGTGGAACGTGTCTTGTCCGACCAGAAGGAATCTGTAAAGAGGTTTCCCTCGTTGATTGACGAAACGGGAAGGGAAAAAAGTGAGGGGGTAGTGTCCTCGGGACTGTAGAGAGTCCTCGAGTGCATTCCTACCTCTCCTACTCCTTCCAAAGACGACGTCCGGGGTCCGAACCCTCGTCGGTCCACTGGTCTATTTTAGACACTTCTTACAGGACCCGGAGACCCGACTCAGGTGTTACGTGGCTACCCCGTCGGAGGGGTCCCACCGGGAAGAGAGAAGAAACCCCTTCGGGACCGACCTGTGAGGAAAATCTCGTGGGAACCGAGTTGACCTGTGACGAGACCGTCGTCTTTCTTCGTCGTTGAGACGGGATCACTACGAAATCCCTCCACTAGTCTGTGAAAGAAGAGATGATAGGAATTCACGCGAACTGGGTGTCCCTCCCGAGTCGATTTACTACTGGCAGAAAGATAAGGGTCCACCGGACCCCAGTACGACCTCCACCCCACCAACTCAAGAGTGGAATCAAGGGATTGGTCCTCGGAGGTGGGGTCGTCCTGGACCTTCAGACCGGATGGAACTGGATGGTGTACTGGTTTCAAATATACATGTTAAACATATTACAATTTTAAGTTCCCTCGTAAAGTAAGAAGAGTTGTCTGGGAACACGAAACGATATTAATGTAACAAAAGAGAGATTTGGGGTCACTCATCTTAACTGAGAGATCTTCCACACGTCTATACCGACCACCGAGACGGTCCGGGTCCAAGTGGGGGAAGACGGAGGGCCCTCACACACGGGGTATGTACAACCACCCTTCTCGTCCGGACTCTCAGACCGAGACCGAGACGGTGTGTGGTCTCCGTAACGGGTCCGTCGGTCAGGAAGGGACACCCCGGAAGACAGACGAGCAAAGATTGTGTTCTCGTAGACCGTTCCGTAGGGGTAGTCAACAGACATCGAGCTCACAGGACCGGAGAGGTGAGACACGTCGTGAACTAACGTAAGAAAATTAAACCCCTTTTAGAAGGTAGTCTCCGTTTGTAAAAGACAAACCAAAATCGGGCCAATATCGTAAAAATCACTACAAGTACTTTTTACCGAAATCAACCAACATTTACCACTAACCCTTTTTATTATGAGAGGAGGATTAAAAATTTTTTACAAATATATAAACCGACATGGTCCAGAATCACCTCCTTACTTCAGAGGAAACAACATCGTACACTTGAGAATCAACGGGTACTAACACCCTAGATCAAGGGGTTGGTCCCTGTCTGAGACCTGGGAACACCCTTGTACCCTCGTACCTCAGATTTGGTGACCTGGTGATCCCTTCGGGGAGAGTAGGATAAAAATTTCGGAGTCAAGACCGTTAGGGGTGCAGTCACAGATCCCTGTGTCGGTTCAGAGTGTAGTACATACTCGTGTGTGGACGGACCCACGACTAGGGGAAGGAGGTTTTTCGTAGTTCGTTTACTGAGTACAAATGGTCGGAGACCGGGACGCCCTTCGTCCTCACTCCCGGTTCACAGACAGGACTTCTATGTCTCACCTCTTCTGAGTGGTCCAGAACTTGGTCCGACCAGAGTCCCGTGTCCGTCACACTCGCCGAGACTTCAGCGTAGACTTTAGGAAAAAAACTCGTGGCCTCACCCTCTGGGTGGTGACTCCACGAACACTATACTACTCTAGTACGTACACCCTTGGGAATGTTTGACAAACCACGAAATATTTGTAAATCACGGTTGTACTCATCTGACGACACATCTGCTCCGTAGACACGACGATAAAACTATTGGGTATTTTTTTGTGAAGGAAGGAAGGGGGACGTAGAGAAGACAAACAAGACAAACGTAAGCTTACGTTTAATCAGAAAGAGAGAAGTTTCCTCAGTCAAATTGGTCCCCGTAATTCATATTAATTCATCTGTACGTAATTTTAGTACGACCGTCTTTCGTCCCGTGGACCAGTCTACAAGACGGTAAGTTTCCTGTGTCTTAGTGAAAATACCGACTTCTCCCTGACACCACACCATGTCGAAGTCAAGTCAAGTCAGCGAGTCAGCACAGGCTGAGACGCTGGGGTACCTTGATGTCGTGTGGTCCGGAGGGACAGGTAGTGGTTGAGGACCTCAAATGAGTTTGAGTACAGGTAACTCAGCCACTACGGTAGGTCGGTAGAGTAGGATACAGCAGGGGAAGAGGAGGACGGAAGTTAGAAGGGGTCGTAGTCCGAGAAAAGTTTACTCAGTCGAGAAACGTAGTCCACCGGTCTCATAACCTCAAAGTCGAAGTTATAGTCAGGAAGGTTACTTGTAAGTCCGGACTAAAGGAAACCCTACCTGACCAACCTAGAAGAACGTCAGGTTCCCTGAGAGTTCTCAGAAGAGGTTGTGGTGTCAAGTTTTCGTAGTTAAGAAGTCCTGAGTCGAAAGAAATATCAGGTTGAGAGTGTAGGTATGTACTGATGGACTTTTTGGTATCGGAACTGATCTACCTGGAAACAACCGTTTCATTACAGAGACGAAAAATTGTACTTCNCACATCTGCTCCGTAGACACGACGATAAAACTATTGGGTATTTTTTTGTGAAGGAAGGAAGGGGGACGTAGAGAAGACAAACAAGACAAACGTAAGCTTACGTTTAATCAGAAAGAGAGAAGTTTCCTCAGTCAAATTGGTCCCCGTAATTCATATTAATTCATCTGTACGTAATTTTAGTACGACCGTCTTTCGTCCCGTGGACCAGTCTACAAGACGGTAAGTCTCCTGTGTCTTAGTGAAAATACCGACTTCTCCCTGACACCACACCATGTCGAAGTCAAGTCAAGTCAGCGAGTCAGCACAGGCTGAGACGCTGGGGTACCTTGATGTCGTGTGGTCCGGAGGGACAGGTAGTGGTTGAGGACCTCAAATGAGTTTGAGTACAGGTAACTCAGCCACTACGGTAGGTCGGTAGAGTAGGATACAGCAGGGGAAGAGGAGGACGGAAGTTAGAAGGGGTCGTAGTCCGAGAAAAGTTTACTCAGTCGAGAAACGTAGTCCACCGGTCTCATAACCTCAAAGTCGAAGTCATAGTCAGGAAGGTTACTTGTAAGTCCGGACTAAAGGAAATCCTACCTGACCAACCTAGAAGAACGTCAGGTTCCCTGAGAGTTCTCAGAAGAGGTTGTGGTGTCAAGTTTTCGTAGTTAAGAAGTCCTGAGTCGAAAGAAATATCAGGTTGAGAGTGTAGGTATGTACTGATGGACTTTTTGGTGTCGGAACTGATCTATCTGGAAACAACCGTTTCTTTACAGAGACGAAAAATTGTACTTCGGATCCAACCAGTATTGAAAGGAAGGTTCCTCATTCAGAGAAAATTAAAGTACCGATGTCAGTGGTAGACGTCACTAAAACCTCGGGGGGGTTTATTTCAGACGGTGACAGAGAGATAGATAAAGGGTACTTCACTACCCTGACCTACGGTACTAGAAACAAAAGACTTACAACTCGAAATTCGGTTGAAACAGTGAGAGGAGAAAGTGAAAGTAGTTCTCCGAGAAATCAAGAAGAAGGGAAAGACGGTATTCCCATCACAGTAGACGTATAGACTCCAATAACTATAAAGAGGGTCGTTAGAACTAAGCAAACACGAAGTAGGTCAGGTCTGAAAGAGTACTACATGAGACGTATATTCAATTTATTCGTCCCACTGTTATATGTCAGAACTGTATGAGGAAAAGGATAGACATTTGTCACAACAAGGTACAGGTCAAGATTGACAACGAAGGACCGGACGTATGTCTAAAGAATTCTCCATCCAGTCCACCAGACCATAAGGGTAGAGGAAGTTTTAAAAGGGGTCAAATAACACTAGGTGTCTCAGTTTCCGAAACCGTATCAGTTATTTCGTCTTTATCCACAAAAAGACCTTAAGAGAACGAAAAAGGTACTAGGTCACCTACAACCGTTAAACTAGAGACCAAGAAGACGGAAAAGAATTTGGTCGAACTTGTAGACCTTCAAGTACCAAGTACATAATAACTTCGGACCGAACCTCTTAAAACTCGTAATGAAACGATCACACACTCTACTCAGGTTAACACGCCATCAAACTCGGGTCACGACCTCACCACTCCCCGGTTCTCCTCTATGAGGTGCAGGTTCCAGTCCTCGTCACCGACGTGAAACGACCTAACCGACACACCTCTATGGGGTACAGGTTCCAGTCTTTTTGAGGTCATTCTACCATCCGTGACCTCACCGACACTCCTCTATGGGGTGTAAGTTCCCATTTCCTCTTCGGAGTCGTTCTGACATCCTCCCCGCTTAAGTGTAAATCTTAGTTTGGGACAAGGACGGTCTCTACGAGTCTCCCGAGTTTGTTGGGAACACACGTGGTCCTGGGTTCCTGGGTGTCTCTGACTCTGTCTTGACACAAACTCGGAGAGGACACCTCCATGTCCAGCCGTCACCAGACGGTGTCCCTGTCCCCGAGACCCACACCCATACCGTATTCACGAGAACCTCCTCCAACGGTAATTGGGGTGATATCGTGACAGTCTTGAATATATCTTGACCTTTTGTCTGAGAACCTCCCGTGTTTGTCTTGGAACACGTGGTCCTGGGTCCTCTTTCCTTGTCACTGGGGTGTCCTCTGAACGGAGGTCGTTTCCGCACCCAGTCACCACCGGGTGTCCCAACCCCCGTGACCCACACTGCCACGTACGTACCCTAGAAAACTCCCTCCAGCGGTAATAGAAGTAATGGAGGTGGTACCAAACCGGGTCCATTTATCGTCCCTCCCTTGTATCGAGGTGGGTAGTTGTCTTTTAACCTAATTTCTAAATGACTCGTACCGGACCCCCTTTCTTTACCGTTGGGTGAGGTCATAAGAACGGACCCCTTAGGGTCCCTGTCCTCTCGGACCACCCGGTGGTAGATACCCCAACGGGTCTCAGCCTGTGCTGACTTCGCTGAATCGTCGTCGTCGTCTCGTACCGGGGTGGGTAGTCTTGTTCTGGGTCAAAGGGAGAGTCAGTCAGAGAGGGTAGTCCTTCAAAAGTATTCGGAGAATAGGGAGAGGTAGTCTCCCGTCTGTCTTACTTTTGGTGGTAGTGTCTTTTGATTGGTTAGATTAGTGTACCTGGTGTCGGAACAGATTGAGTTACTTTGATACTCGGTACGGCACATCCCGGTGGGTTCTACCTATCCAGTACCACCTCACCTCTCAAGACTGTTTTAAACCACGTGACCTCTTTCCTTACCGTTTGGTGAAGTCATAAGAACGGAACTCTTGGAGTACTTGTCATACTTTTCTGTTTTCTATCCTGTGACTTTCTACTTGAGGGGTCCAGCCATTCACGGGTTATACGATGACCTCTAGTCACCTCTTTATTGAGGTCTTTCTTACTTCTCTACCTCGGTTTCGTTTTTGTTATCGGTCAACACCATGTCGAAGTTCCCTAGAATTTCTAGTGGACCGAACACTCGTAGGTCATTTTTCACCGAAGGAACCGGACTCCGAAACCGAACAGATTCTATTCGATTCTATTATGAATCGAATTTAGTCACAAAACGTAGAAACTAGTCTTCTACACTTGTGTAAACCGGAGAAGTACATCGGTGAGTAAACTTGTTGACAACGGTCCACAGAGGGACCGTCCTGACTCGGTACTTAGTTCCGTTTACTTCGACGTTCATCAATTCATATATTAAAACTCGACAAGTTCAGTTTAAGGAAAGTTTCATGTAATATTTCGGTCCATAATACGTCTTAATGACCGTTTCCTCTGATACATCAGAAAGTAATTGAAAACCGAGTGTACACCGGAAACACACGGTTATACGGTTTCAAAGACGTACTGGAACTTGAGGACACAAGAAGTGTCCATACCTAAAGACTAACTCAGTCGATTCATACACGGGAACCAATGTTACCCTCAGACCCCAGAAACTCTTTCTGCTCGTCACCTCGTGTGCTCTCCCGGTTCTCCCTCTCCGATTTCCCGACCTCCTTGAAGACCCGTGTCCACGGGGTCTCGTCCCGACCCCAGTCTCCCGTTCCGGTTGGGTAGTTATGGTCAGGTCCGTTCGAACTACGGGTCCACGGGACGTTACCCGCCACACACCGTTACTCTCCGGTAACAGGAGGGAGGGAGGGGGGTCCGACACAACTCGACATCACTGGTACACCTCGAGTCCTTTCACTTGTTCTCACCAGGCCGTCCCATAACTCGGACCTGGGCTTCTACAGGGTTCTCGACCCGGATCACCCTTTCGACCTTCTACTCAGTTATCTGTTCGAGTTGTCTCCCTTCCCAGACCCGAATCTCCGTTTCCGGTCTCACGTTCGTTGTCTTGTCCTCGCTCTCTTGGGTCCCCTAACCTTACTTACAATCCGGGACCACTCTGAGGAACACCAGACCTCGTTTCAGACCCTACCTCGAAGACACTGTCGGACGTCGAAGCCCAGACCCACCTCTCCTTCAGGAACCCCTTTTGCTCGACGAAGACGGTGTCGGCCCCCATGTCTACTCGTCAGACCCACACGGGAGTCCAAGGGTCGATCGAAGTGCGGGTATGGACCCCCTAGACCTTACGTCCTCGGTCGGAGGACGTCCTCCCCAGACACCCGCCCCGTCCCGGGGCCTGGTACTTACTACTGACCTCACTCTCACCCAGTCATCAGGGTCCCTTCAACCCGAAGATCTGTCTCGTCGATCCGATAGGTCCCGCCCTCCGGTTCCGCACAATAACTGACTTACAGAAGGTTTAAATATACAACTTCGGTTTGAGAGATTGTATCCTCCGTCCCAGAAGTCCTCCACTACCTCGGGGGTACTACCCTAATCACAGGAATATTCTCCTGAACTCTCTCCACAAAGGGAAGAGAGACGGTGCATTACTGTATCCCTCTTCCACCGGTACATGTATGGTCCTTCTCCGGAGTGGTCTTTGGTCTAGACGACTGTGGAGGTAGAACCTGAAGATCGGAGGTTTGACAAATTCAGGGAGCCAGACACCATAAACGATACCGTCGGACTCGACTGATTGCACCACCACCACCGTCCCCCGCCCCATGTTTACCTTCGGGTGGCAGGTCTAAACCCCTTGGATCCCTCACGACGACCGGAGGAGGGGTACAGTCCTAGGGGAGTGGTAACCGAAACCCTAGGACTCAGTTCATGTCAGACACAGGATTTACCGGGTGTGTAGGGGGTAACCAGACGAGTGTAGGGCTGAGACCGGACCTACTGGCCGTCATCGGAGAGTGACCAGAGGGTACAGGTACAACTAGGATTCTTGGACAAGAAGTTTGGTTCCAGAATACCCGACTAGTTGTTTAGATTGGTGTTATGAGGAGACAAACTTGGGAAGACGAAGGTTCGGGTTAAGGTTGTGAGAGGGTTCGGTCCGTGTCGGACCGGGACGAAGGGATGGTCGGGCGGAGGGAGGTGAGAATCAGAAGTCGTCCTACCGGAGAGGGAGTCTATAACGAGACTTAAGGAACAATAGAACCGTGTTTGTGGGAGGAGAGACCGGGGACTCCACCGCGGAATAGAGTCCGGGACGAGAAGAGGAACGGTGGGAGGGCTACCACCCAAAGGTCGGTATACGACCCACGGTGCACTGAAGGGCACTGGAACAGTCAGTGGGACCGTTTCCGTCCCACGTGGACGGTGAGTTGTGGTAGGGTCCTGTGGACGAAGTGAGTGTACCACTCTCGAGTGACCCGGCTAGTTGTTCGTTTACTCCTAATAGTCATACCACCTTGTAATGAGTCGTCACTTTTCCTTGTCTGAAGACTGTAAGTTTTGTTGTGGTCATTTAGAGTCCTACTAGTCGGACTCCCTCTCTTCGGTCTGTGTTCTCCCATGTAACATAATCAGATGAAGACATTTTAAGATCTTTTGAGTTTACTTTGACCTCTGTCTTCGTCCAAACACCAGTGGACTCCAGTCACACCTCTCCCCTACCTGTCGCCGTCCCGTACTCCCTTACAAGACCTCACTATACCACGGTAGACACAGAAACCGTTGTCACTGCAATTTCAGGTAGATTAATATGTGAAATTTACTTGTGTCGAATAATGTGTACTTAATACACGAATTTTACAACTAATTAAAAACAAATTTAAATTTTTACAACGGTTCACAGGATTAACTATAGTCACCTGTGGGTCCACCGAGGTCACCATTTCTTAGGTGGACGGTTACGTCCTCTACATTCCCTGAGCCCAAGTTAGGGACCGAACCCTTCTAGGGGACCTCCTCCCGTACCGTTGGGTGAGGTCATAAGAACGGACCTCTTAGGCGTACCTGTCTCCTCAGACCGTCCGATGTCAGGTACCCTAACGTTTCTCAACCTGTACTGACTTCTCTGAATCGTACATGGGTGTGTACCTGTGAGTGACCCAGATAGGACAGATCTGGTTTTCAATGTGGGTCCGGTCATTGTGACCAACCTGTTGTTGGCTGTTGTTGGTACCGGGATTGACGTGACACGGGACACGGACCCGACGCCACAGTAACGTCAGTCGGGTGCCCTGTCGGAGACTCAACGACACACTCTGTGACGAAGACGTCGGGATGGGCGGGAGGAGGGACCTCCTCGAGTACGGGTCGAGACACCGGTCACGGAGAATCTGGTCCCATGTGGACCTATATCCCGGGACCGTACACAGGGTCCCTCGGACCGTGTCGGGACAGAGACGCCCCGTGACTCTTCTTCGTCCACGACTCACCCACGAGAGACGGAGGGGTCCGGGGTGAGGACCCCTCCCCTATCCCGTCACCAAGGGTTCGAAAGAAGGGACTTAGTCGTCGACAGAACTGTTCTCCTCATACCCTCCTCCACTTCTACCGTCCACACACGAGGGACCTCTCAGGAGTGAAGTGTCCTACGAGACACCGGACCAAAGTTACCTTTTTTGTATACATTTCACTGAACGTAGGGTATCTGTGTGTAATTGATGATTACATCTTTTTACTTTTTCTGTCTCTAGTTCTTGTTCCGTCAACTCCCAGTCTACGTCTCGTGTCCCCTTGATTTTACCAAGAGGTTCTCCAGACCCGAACGTTCTTACGTACATTAAATCATCATTTTCACCGCAAGTAGAACTACACTTTCGTTTTTACCAAGATAACAGACTAATTTCCTAACGGGGTAAACAAGTTTCTTTGTAAAAGGACAGTAAGTAAGATTACCCCTACGCAATTCTGAGGAAAATTCACTGACTTATTGTATTACTTGTCACCATAGTGTTTCCTAAGTCTGTGACAACATGCAGGTGAATATCGTTTAGAACTACTTTCCAATTCGAAGAAAAGAATCTTCCTGTATTCGTGTTTAATTGTCTATTCGTCCGTCTTTATGAAATACGTCACACAGGAGACTCGTGGGAGGTTGTGACTCTCCGAGAGAGACGACCCGAGGTCGACCTCAAAAGAGGATTTCGACCTAAAAGGAAGTTTCCGTTAATCGAGAATAGAGAGACCTCCGACTGAGGTACTCTCGGTAACCTACCAGACGGTGAGTAGGGAGGGACCCCTCCCCAGAGGAGGGAGTCGGATTGGTGTTAGACCGGCGGGACCGAGGAGACGTCACGGGACGACTCCCCGTGAAAATGACCTAACCAATCAAACTCGGGTTCCTCGTCTTTTGTCGTAAGTTCAGTGTCTCCGAGGGACCGTGTCACCGAGGAGGGTATCTCACGTCGGGTCAGCCGAGAACCAGGGGTCTAAAGGAACAGTAGGAGAGAGACGTTAACAGTCACTAATAATAGACCTCCCCGCTACTATGTTTCCACCACGACCACGGGGCAAACACCCCTAAGACTAAATTAACCGGACTCCTCCTCTGGGTTATAGTCCTTTAAAGATACACGTCCGACCACAACTCTTGACATGTTTTCTTCTTCCGGATTGTTGGAGGAGGTAGGGGGATCCTTCGACTAGCAAGAATTGACTATCATTGACCTTCTCAGTTCGTTACCAGGTAGGAGGATTTTACACCGATTCGGAACCCATCCGGACATTTTGTCTCATGTACATTCTCATCCTGTGACCACTTCTTTACACGTCAATGTTGGTTACAAAAGAAGAGGAGGGTATTTTCCCTTACTGACACAAGTGTTCAGTAAAAGAAGAGATTTTCCTTTTTGTTGTAATACAAATGTAGTCAGATAGGCAGGTAAGTGGGTGGGTAAGTAGGCAGGTAGATGGATGGGTGTAAAAGTAGGTGTATAGGTAGATAGATACGAAGGTAGAGTAAACATACATGACACATAGGTTTCGACACGACCCTCACTTCCTTCTTCTGATCCGTCCTGGATCCCGTTCCCGATCCCACAAAGAGGACCAAGACGTGGGGAGTCGCTCGATCGAAATCCTTTCAGGGAATTATTTGGACCCCGTGTCCGGTAGACTATTGTGCTCGGAACCTGGTTTTTAAGAATTTCATCGAGATAAAGATTTTCAGATACTTACTTCATTCGGTCTTTCTTTTTGTGGTTATGTAATATGATTGTGCATATATACCTTAAATCTTTCTACCATTACTACTGGGACATACGCTCCGTCGTTTTCTCTGTGTCTACACATCTCGCCTGAAAACCTGAGACTCCCTCTTCCTCTCCCACCCTACTAAACCCTCTTACCGTAACTTTGTACATATGATAGTGCATTCTTTGCTTAGCGGTCAGATGCAGACTACGTCCTATGTCCTACGAACCCCGACCACGTGACCCTACTAGGTCTCTCTACAATACCCCTCCCTCCACCCTCCCCCCAAGTACAAACCCTTGAGTACATGTGGGCACCACCTAAGTACAGTTACATACCGTTTTGGTTATGTCATAACATTTCATTTTATTTTTAATTTTTTTTTTTTCAGATACTTATATTCAGTGCCCGAGATGGTATTTTCAAATGGTACACCAACCTCCATATTCTGGGTATTTATGTAGTTTTTTGTCCTACAATTTCTGGTGTACGTAGAGTAAATTCTATCTCTAAGTCCCGTCTTAGGGACGACCACTCCAATCAACGAAGAAAGAAGGTTCAAGAGTCCTTGAGGACAAAAGAGAACAAAAGCACGTACCTCCACACACAAACGTCTCGACCGTTTCGTCTCAGACTCAACAAAAATATCCTCACCAGTATTCGAGTACACACTTGTCTTTCGTAGGTTTGAGACCTGTATTCCGGTTCTCCGGACGCACACGAAGGTCCCAACGGACCTCCGAAACAAAATGTCCGGATGGGTTCCAAGTCGGTGTAAAAATCCTCCTAACGAACTGAGTAGGTCAATCAATTCCCGAGTCTAAGACACTTCAGGGTACAAGGTAACCTCCGTAAACACGTTATCTGTACTTTACTAAGGGACAGGTGACTTCTCTCTCTTGACGACTAAATAACGGGACATCCTGTAATTGGTCTGAACGGAGTTTGCAACGTCTAGATAAAATCACTCGGAAAGGGTCACCTGATGTATTTAAGATCATGAACTTTACGGTAAACCTGGTCGTAATGGTTGAAGGACCGAGTGACGAATTAACTACTCGAATTATTTTAGAACCCGTACACAAGTAAGACAAAACAAACTCTCGGTACAAAAGTTGAAGGAAGTTATAAAAAGGTCCTGTCGTGACTGGGTCGGGAAAGGGGAGCTGGGTCACGGGAGGGCTCCACTCACATCCTGTCCCAGGGTCGTGAAAGTCCCCTCCTCTCCCTGGGACTTCCCACGAGACCGGGTGGACCTGACTCGGGAGTCGTGCGAGGGTGCTGGGGTCGAGGACCGGAGAGAGTCTTCGACTAGAAGTGTGACTAGTAGTGCGTCCCTACTCCTGACCCCCACGGTCCGACGGATCCAGTTCGACCCGACGAGGAAACAAGACGTTGGAGTCGTCAGGGTGGGACCTCTGGGACCTCCGAACGACGGTCCTACGTCCCCTTTGCAGTGAACCGTGGGTGTTAAGATAGGTGAGACCGAGAACCCACCAACTTTCCGCGTGACCATTTCTTTGGTCCTACCCATAAAGTTCCAGTAATTCGGATCAATAATTACCTTAGAGTGGGTCCTCTAGGTTTCGGGTCCTGTTCGTGGGTCTATCCCCTGAGACTTACATGGTATAGAGATAGTTTACCGAATATGTCACTAAAACGGTGTTCTCCTCGGACCACCCGATGTCAGGTACCCTAGAGTTTCTCAGTCTGTGTTGACTTCACTGAATCGTACGTGCGTTGTGTTCGTTCTCGTCTCTATCACCCTTATTTTCAACTACTTCCGTCAAACCATCACACCCGTTCCCCGAACTGGTACAAGACCCGTGAACACGGTCATTTGAGATGAGGATTCTTCGAGACACTTCCTTTGATGGACCTACTTCTGTTTCTTACAACACCTTTCTGTCGGTGACCTCAATGTTTTAACCCAGTTTGGATTTGTCAGTTGTTACCCTTGATCAATTTATTTCTTCTGTCTCGGTATTCACATCTCTTTACATCGGTAATTTTATTTTTTCTTTAAAAAAGTACTTTTCCTTTTATGAGGGTGTTTTTTCGGGTAGTCTTTTTAGGTAGACAGTAGATGGAGAGAGACTATTAAGGTCGGAGGATTTCTCACGAATTTACACGTACTTTTGGACTTACTTTTTTTGGACGAATCGTTGACATAGATAGTTATCCACCATTCCTGCGGTCCCTAGAAAGAGTAGAGGAAAGAATCCAGAGATTGGCCTCGTGTAAAAGTTGAAGATTACCTTTGTTCGTGAGATCCACTTTCCGTAAACAAAATAAATAAAAAAAAAAGTACAATCCTAAAACTCGAGCTGACGTGACTTAAATAACATAGTAGACGTTTTAGTTGTGACGGTTTTAAAAATTTTCCGTGGTTCTTTTTTACACATCTATCTTGTGTATTCTAGATGTATAGTTATTCTTTTTCCTTTAAGTGAGGTTTATTTTTGTCCCGTTCCCCATACTTGTACTTTGGATCTTCTCTTTTGGACTTATCGGTTATTTGTCTATTTTTATCGGATTGGAGTTTACATAAAGACCGTTTACGTTTAATTTTGTTTCTACTTCTTAGTAAGAGACGGGTATTCTAACCGTTTTTGACTTTCAGATTCTCATTGTTTACTAAATCAATAACGAAAAATATACCTCGTGTCCCATGAGAATATGTGGGACGAAGACCTATATATTTAACCCTTTGGGTGAATATTTTTCCGTAAACAAAATTTCCGAACTTAGAGATTTCGTGTGAACCAAACCTTAAAACGGACGTCGTCCAGGAGGGAGTCACAGACTACCGACAAAACGGACACACACGATCCGTCTCCGTCCCGGTTAGACGTCTTATAAATGTTACGGTTGGACCCACACAGGTCACTGGGGTCGAGAAACGGACGGAGACTGACGTGACCGGGGACTACCGCTTAATCTAAAGGTCTGAGACATGACGACAACCACGTTTGTTACTACAGTGTACATGTGCTACGGGTTTAAAGTAATTTATTGTGCCGGACAGAGGAGAAAGTTCAAAAGAGGTACGTCTCACAGGGGTACCAGGAATCGAGGAACAGTCAACCACGGGACAGAGACGGAAGAAACCCGATATGAAGACGAAACTCTAGAAAGGAGACCGAGTAGACGAGGAGACTAGAGGGGACCCGAATGGGGCAGTCGCGAGTCCGGGTGTCGGTTTCAGACGTCTCTTTTTCGGGACGGGAAGGGTGCAGGTTGTTAAATACAATGTGTTCGTTTGTTTTCTCGAATAAGCCAACATCTCAGGCTCCACAGACACAGATCCAGTTACCACGGAAATGTTGAAAGAGGTCCTTGTGCCTAACCTCAGAAGAAGTGAGTCCAACAAAAGATCTTGTTTCCTTCTCAGTCGTACATTTTGGGTAAGTTCAGAGGTATTGTCTGTTCGGTTGCAGTTTCTCTCCTAGGATCATTGTCCTCGATCGATTCGTCAATGACCCATAGTCCGATTTAAGAAGTGTTTTAACGAGGTAGCATAGTCTACTTTTTCTTGTAGTAAAGATAAAAGGTCAACGTGACTCCCAATCATTAGACGGACTCCAATATTTGATCGGGTATCGTCATGTCCTGAGACGGGGACCGACAGACGAACATTGGAGAGAGAACACGACCACGGAGGAACACCGTAAAGTGGTCCTCTGAGTCCCTACTACCTTCGAGGGGTCACGATGGTCCATACTTCATTCAATGGTCTCTGGAGACCCAACGGAGACTTATAGTCCCCTGTCGGGAAGACTCACATCGTTCTTGGTGCTTTGAGGTGTCCCCGCCCCCCCACCCCCCGCCCCTAGTCCCCGAGAAAGTGGGGTAAGGGCGCACAGGTGGACCCGCGGACCTCTCACCTCGGACTCTGTCCGAGACCCACTAGGGGCCTCCACTAGTTCCTCCCGCGTACTGGATCCTCCTCCATGTCGGTGGAGGCCTACATGGAAGGTCGACCACGAATACGACACTGGGGCGTCCCGACGGAGCGTCTGACGAGTGGAACATGAAACTCACTTAACTCCCCTAAGGGACCTGGTGAGGAAAGGACCCGTTTGACGACTCTCCCCCGAACGGTCGGACTCCGGTTCACCGACCTCCTCCCCCACCCCGGGTCTCCTAACCTCGTCTCGTGTCTCGAGACCCTACATAAATTAAGTCTACTGGGAATATAATTGATGACACCCAGTCTTTGGGAATCTTCTTTACGTCATCGGTAGTATCAGTTGTCTTTTCAAGCTTTACGTCAAGAACCCGCATTAGAGTTTTTGTTGTCTGTCTTACTACTTCCGTTTGGTAAGTTTTGGTGTCATTAGGTTCCGATACGGGGTTGGTCATTACGGTTTCTTCGACTTCAACCTACCAAGGTACTCCTGTATGTTCTGGAAGATCTCAATTGTGGTTTTTTTCTACAGAAAAAGTAGTATCCCCTGACCTTACGTTTCCCTCCTTCAGTTCTCTATGGACCTCATTGTCCGTTTAAATCGGAACGTCATTTTTTACTTCGTCCCGTTTCCCATTATCTCAAAACGTTTCTCTTACGTGGCCAGTATCGTTTGTGGGAGAAGGTTGTTGTGTTCTCTACTGAGATGTCTTCCTATAGTGGTCTACCAGTTATGACTTTAGTCTAACTAATATAAGAAACGTTGACTTCTACCTCTTCCAGATATGTCAGTCGTCTTTGTTCTGACCCTCGTCTGACACCGAGTCTAATACTTGAGAAATGACGTTTTAAGTCCGAATTTAACTTCTTTTATCCCTTTTGGTGATCTGGTAAGCCCATACGGATTCAGTTTAAGGAATACGAATATGTCACCTTCACTGTTTATCTAAGTTCCCTAATCTAGACTATCTGTCACGGACTTCTTGATATCTGTCTCCAAGTACTGTAACATGCCCTCCGTCACTAGTTCTAGTGGGAGTTCTTTTTCTTTACGTTTTTCCGTTTTACCGACAGAGTCCTCCGGAATGTTTATCGACTCTTTTCTGTTCTTCGATTTCCGTTTCCTCTTTTCCTTTCTATACGGGTAGACTTGCGTTTCAAGGTTTCTGATTGTTCCTCTCTGTTCTTTCGGAAGGAGTCACTAGGTACGTTTCTTTGTCTCCTTTTGTTATCTTACCCTTTCTGATCTCTAGAGAAGTTCTTTTAATCTCTATGGTTCCCTTATAAAGTACGTTTCTACCCGAGTTATTTCCTGTCTTTACCATACCTGGATTGTCTTCGTCTTCTATAATTCTTCTCCACCGTTCTTATGTACCTTCTAGATATATTTTCTATAGAATTACTAGGTCTATTAGCACTTCCACACTAGTGAACGGACCTCGGTCTGTAGGTTTCAGTTCACCCGGATTCCTTCGTAGAGATGCTTATTTCATCACCTCCACTGCCTTGAAGTCGACTCGATAAAGTTTAGGATTTTCTACTACGACAATTTCACGACATGAGTTATCCGGTCGTTTAAACCTTTTAAGTCGTCACCGGTGTCCTGACCTTTTCTAGTCAAAAGTAAGGTTAGGATTTCTTCCCGTTACGGTTTCTTACAAGTTTGATGGTGTGTTAACATGAGTAGAGGATTGCGTATATATACCTTAAATCTTTCTACCATTACTATTGGGACATACTCTCTGTCGTTTTCACTGTGTCTACGTATGTTGTCAGAAAACCTGAGACACCCTCTCCCTCTCCCACCCTACTAAACCCTCTTACCGTAACTTTGTACATATTATAGTACATTCTTTACTTAGAGGTCAGATCCAAACTACGTCCTATGTCCTACGAGCCCCGACCACGTGACCCCACTGGGTCTCCCTACCATACCCCTCCCTCCACCCTCCGCCCAAGTCCTACCCCTTGTGCACATGTTGACACCGCTTAAGTACAACTACATACCGTTTTGGTTATAACATTTCATTAATCGGAGGTTAATTTTATTTATGTAAATATAAATTTTTTAATATGAGTAGAGTGTGTGATCATTTCATTACGAGTTTTGAGAAGTTCGATCCGAAGTTATCATCCACTTCTCTCTTGAAGGTCTACAAGGTCGACCTAAATCTTTTCCGTCTCCTTGGTCTTTAGTTTAACGTTTGTAGGTGACCTAGTATCTTTTTCGTTCTCTTAAGGTCTTTTTGTAGATGAAGACGAAATAACTGAGGCGGTTTCGGGAACTGACACACCTAGAGTTGTTTGACCTTTTAAGAAGTTCTCTACCCTTATGGTCTGGTGGAATGGACGAAGGACTCTTTAGACATACGTCCAGTTTTTCGTTGTCAACCTTGACCTGTACCTTGTTGTCTGACCAAGGTTTAACTCTTCCCTCATACAGTTCTAACATATAACAGTGAGACGAATAAATTGAATATACGTCTCATGTAGTACTCTTTGGACCCGACCTCCTTCGTGTTCGACCTTAGTTCTAGTGGTCCTCTTTATAGTTATTGGAGTCTATACGTCTACTGTGGTGGGAATACCGTCTTTCACTTCTTCTTTCACTTCTTCTCGGAGAACTACTTTCACTTTTTCCTCTCACTTTCTCGACCCAATTCCGAGTTGTAAGTCTTTTGTTTCTAGTACCGTAGACCACGGTAGTGAAGTACCGTTTATCTACCCCTTTGTTACCTTTGTCACCATCTGAAATAAAAGAACCCGAGGTTTTAGTGACGTCTACCACTGACGTCGGTACTTTAATTTTCTGCGAACGAGGAGCCTTCTTTTCGATACTGGCAGTTAGATCAATCAATCAAGTTACCGAGTCAGCACAGGTAGAGACGCTGGGGTACTTAACGTAGTGTGGTCCGGAGGGACAGGTAGTGGTTGAGAGCCTCAAGTGAGTTTGAGTACAAGTAGCTCAGCTACTACGGTAGGTCGGTAGAGTAGGAGCCAGCAGGGAAAGAGGAGAACGGGGGTTAGGGAGGGTCGTAGTCTCAGAAAAGGTTACTCAGTTGAGAAGTGTACTCCACCGGTTTCATAACCTTAAAGTCGAAATCGTAGTCAGGAAGGTTACTTGTGGGTCCTGACTAGAGGAAATCTTACCTGACCAACCCAGTTGGATCTATCGTATAATTTTTCATCTCTGTAATGAAACGGTTGTTTCCGGGTAGATTACTTTCGACACCAAAAAGATCATCAGTACATACTTAGACTCTCAACCGGATATTTCTTTCGACTCGTGGTTTCTTAACTATGAAAACTAGTTAACTATGAAAACTACACGATAACCTCTTCTAAGAACTGTCAGGGAACGTGACGTTCCTCTAGGTTGGTCAGGTAGGATTTCCTTTAGTCAGGACTTGTAAGTGACCTCCCTGACTGCGATTTTGACTTTCAAGTCATAAAACCGGTCGACTACACTTCTCGACTGAGTAACCTTTTCTGGGCCTACGACCCTTTCTAACTTCCGTCCTCCTATTGCCCCGCTGTCTCCTACTCTACCGACCTACCGTAGTGACTGAGTTACCTGTACTCAAACTCGTTCGAGACCCTGCACCACTTCCTGTCCCTTCGGACCACACGACGTCAGGTACCTCGACGTTTCTCAACTTGTACTGACTCACTAACTTGTTGTTGTTGTTGTTATTTTGTAATTACATATTTTAGACAAGTTCAGGGACACAAGTTAATAAAACCCATATAATGGTCTTCACATTGAAGACCCAGTATACTAACACGATATAAATTAAAAAAATCCGTGAAGACATGGTAAAAGGTGTCATCGACGTGGTTAAATGTAAGGACGGTTGTCACATATTACCAAAGTTGAATAGGTGTAGAAACGGTTACGAACAATAAATAACACACCAACCGAAAAACAAAAAATTTTATTGTCGGTAGGATTATCCACATTCAAACATAGAATATTAAAAACTCTAGGACCACTGGAAGATCACACCATGTTTGAATCGAAACATCCTGTTAGACACTAAAAGTTTAATGTGTGTTTAAAGCATGTCAAAAGTGATGTAACGTACATTTCATCACCCCTTCTATACTAAGGGTCGAGTGACCACTCCTTTGACTACGAGTCTGTCTACTCTACAAAAAAGATTCTACTTTTCCGACCACTTGTCGTCGCCATCCTCGTCTTGGATCGTGACGTTGGTGGGACCGTCCGGACACGTGACGTGTCACAGATTGGAACCCGAGACGTCTCGTTGTAGGAGTGAAGCGACTGTCCCACCGTCTTTCCCTCCGACTCTCCTCAGGGTCGTCCGGAACGTCGGATCTCTCATACGGGGGGGAGGGGACGTCGGGGGTCCGGACCCGGTGTAGGACGAGGGAAAGACTCTAGTCTCAGTAGTGATCGACCGAGGACTCTCACTTCACCTTATTTCTTTTGGTTCTCCGTCACTGAGTCGACATTTTTTCGTAACCCTTTCGTCCCGATGACTCCCCCCGTGGACCGAGACAATCGGTGAATGATCGACAGACAGTACTCTCTTCATACTGGAGACTATAACAAAAGAATTATAAATTCTGTTCTACCGTGAATGTTTAAGGTACCCACACAGAGGATCGTGTCCGGCTGATCTCCGGTCCTGTCACTCGTAGGGAGGAGTGGGTCCTCACGAGGGTCCCGGACTCGCAGAGAGGTAGGGTCTCGGACTCGCAGAGAGGTAGGGTCCCGGACTCGCAGAGGGCGAGGGTCCCGGACTCGGAGAGAGGGGAGGTTCCCGGACTCGCAGAGGGCGAGGGTCCCGGACTCGGAGAGAGGGGAGGTTCCCGGACTCGCAGAGAGGTAGGGTCTCGGACTCGGAGAGAGGGTAGGGTCCCGGACTCGCAGAGAGGGTAGGGTCCCGGACTCGCAGAGAGGTAGGGTCCCGGACTCGTAGAGAGGTAGGGTCCCGGACTCGCAGAGGGCGAGGGTCCCGGACTCGGAGAGAGGGGAGGGTCCCGGACTCGCAGAGGGCGAGGGTCCCGGACTCGCAGAGAGGTAGGGTCCCGGACTCGTCGGGCCGTCCAACGGGGTGTGGTCGCTCTTCGTCAACAAGGCAGGAGACACCAGGTCCGGCCCTTATTCTTCCCTGAACACTCTCCCCACTAAATCCTCCGGTCGTCGGTGTTAGGATCACAGTGACCCGGACGGGGTAGTCAGTCACGCTCGGTGCACGGTCTCGGGATATTTATCGAAGTCTCTACTGTAACGTCCCTCGAGACGGAACCTTTGAGAGACGTTTCCTGTGACTTAGTGGCCCTTCAAGTAAATGTAAGATCCGTCCTGATCTTAAATACGATAACCTTTACTTCTAAAACACATAAACATGTCTAGAGAGACACCTACACGGGTATTTGTGTCAAGTGTCAGTGGTCAGAGGGATCGAGTCAGTCGTGGGCAAGCCATGTCACCAATAATTGTCCCAGACCCTTGGTCGGTGCCCGGGGAGACTCTATAGTAGGAACAGTCAGCGTGTAAAAATCTCGTGTCGTACGAGAAACGGTACCTTACTACGGCGAGCATAATCGTGCGGACGATTCTTTGAGAATACGAGGGCTACACACGACGGGACTTCACAGAGTACCTCTAGTGTAAAGTCCTCTTGTTTGATCGTGTCCCGAGTCTCCGACGTCCTCCACCCTCGGGAGAAACAGGGAGTAAACGGGTCATTAATTAAAGACGGGGTCGTGTTAAACTTCCTTTTCTGACACAAGTAATTAAATAGTAGATGAAGAAGGGTTCCGACTAAAACTAGTGAAAAATTGTCCTCTGAAACATGGGGTATCCCTCTAAATTATAGTAGGGCCCCGACCATAGACTCACGGTCCTTTGTCGGCGGGCCTCACTGACGGGGTCTCCTTTCGTCCACCCGAGGTCACGGACAGTGTCACTTCAGGACCCCTCCTCTCGGAGACGGCTGGGGTCTCCTGCGGGACGAGACGGAGTGACGGGTGGTCCCGAAGGTCTTTCTATGAACCCCGGAGGTCCCTCGTGGTCTAGGGGGACAGAAGGACAGGGGAAAAGGTGGGTTCCGTGTACTTAGTATTTACAGATCTTACACAGACATCTTTGTGGTCCTGTGTTAATTCGTGTTCGAGTCCTTCGTGTGTCTACGAAAGACACCGTTCAGACTGGACCTCGTTTACACTTCCCACCTTTGACGGTCTACTCCAGAACGGGTAGCGGAGTAAAAGTTGGCAAACAACGAAAAAAGAAATCTATGCTTTAATGTCGTACCATCGTAAGTGTTTTAATATAAAATGGGAGTAAATCTATGTGGGATTTTTTTACTTACTTTACACTTATAAAAAGATCTAAATGTCCCTTTTATTTTTCTTTAAATTTGGTCGTTCTTCCCGTAATCTACAAAGAAGACTTGGGTCACTGTATTATAATTCCAGAAAAAAACGGTAGTGACCCTGATAGAAGGACTCGATATTGCCCCCGCGTCCCCCCACATCTTAAGGTCCCTTCGACAAACCCTAAGTCCTCTCGACAAGTAAGACGGTAAATCAGTATATAAGTTGTATATAGATACCTTGGGTTGCCCACGTGACTGGGACCTCCCACTCACCATTCGTCTGGTGGGAGTGAGAAGGACGGTGAGTGACAGATCTCCCTCTTCGACTTAACAGTATTGTCTATACTGTGACATCGACGATTACATTCCCGTATACTCCCTGTCAACGGGTCCGACCCCTCCCTCGCCCCTTGTCCCTCCGAGGGGACGTGTCCTATGAGTCGTCTCGGGTCTTCCTCCTTACTAGGACCTCCTTTCTCCCACCCTTTCTTACAAGGTCCACCTCTTACCGTACACTTTTCCGGGACACCAGTTCTTTCTGTACCTATGCACCTGTCGAATATCGTCTTCACTTCTCACTTCTACCTACGTCGGACCTCTCCGTTCACCCCGATTTTCCCACTCCCCACCCCCCGATCTGACTCTTCCCTGGACACTGGGTTCCGGTCCTCAGAACGAGTCCGACTCACCAGTCAATCTCAGACTGGAGCCTGGAGAATGTTATGTTTCGTTCAGAAACGAGAGGGGACCGAGACGAGACGTCACAAACTCTCTGGACCCGAATAGGAAATTCACAGAACTCCGGAGTCACAAAATTAGACATTTTATCCCATTATTACGAGGTGGAATTCTCCTAACTACACTTCTAATTTACTAAGATGTATGGACCCCCGACTTTAGACACGTGCTTACAAGACACGCATTTGTAATAATGGCAGAAACAATAATAGAAATTATCCTCACGGAGAGTGGTCTACCTAAGGTCGAGACTATAAGGTACAAAGATTTTAAGAAAAGACTCTAAAAGTATCATTGAGAGTGGAAGTATTTACGTTCCTCACTACTAAAAGGAATTACTCTCGTCCCGACTCAAAGTCTATGTACCTGGGTACCCTTCGGTGTCCTACCCTACTTTACTGGGTCTCTGGCACACGGACCTCTTTCCTCTCCTTCCGACTCCAGTCCGGGACTCATAGTGACTGTGACTACCTCGTTTTCCTTTCTTTGATCTCCCCACCCTTTTAACAACCCTACCCCTTTAACAGTCACACCCTGATCCTGTAAGAATTGGGTATTCAAGTCCTCCTCCACTACGACTTCCTTCACCCCTCGAAGATCCTCCCATCCGGGACCACTACTGGGGGTCCCACTCCTGTCTCCTGTCCTGTCACCTAGAGAACCGGACGTTGAGTACTCATGGACCACGGGAATATTACAGTTGTACGTTTGATATTTCTCTGTAACGGTGAACATCCTTTAAGAGGATTACACACTGTAGAGGGACAGTAGCCGGACTACAAGGGGAAGTTCCCGGTGGTACATTGGTGACAGGAATCGGACCCACGAAGACATGGACGAGTCTCGGGTGGACGGGTAGCCCCACTGACGGGCGTCCGTTCGAGACTCTTACATAGGAGCCTCAGGTGGTTGACCCCTACTCCCTCGTCACTCTTGACCACTAAACCAACCCCCCTCAACTTCCGTTTCCGACCTCATTACACTCGTATAAACCTCCGATTTGTCGTCCTCGGACACTTTTCCGTCTCTTCCTTTTGACCCTCGGGTCCCCTTCTACGACTTACCAATACGGTTCCTACCTCGAACTCCCCTCGGGAGGTCGATACCCGGACGGGTGAGTCGTACCTCTGTCGAAACGAATCCCCCGACACTGGATCGGACACGAGGGGGAGTGACCGAATCCTCCGAGACACCCGTGGACGAAGAATAGACGAAAGTGATGTAGACGGACCTTTGTCTTGGGTTCTTGGTCTGACTTTTCGCGTCTTTCCCGTAACCCCGTCCGTACAGTGTGGTCCTTCCCTCAATGTCCCACACCGGGACGTTTAGACATATAACGCTTAGACATAACTTGGGACCACTCGATAAAAAGTTTCGTTCCGTATCCCGATAAACGTCCTCCTCTTTATAGTCTTCCTCAAGTCTAAGGACCCGGGACGGACCTTAACGACTGTGTCTTGGACAAAGAGGGTACGAGGGACCTGGTAGAAGCCGTCGGACTTTAAACACCGTGTACCTACTTCCTTAATCCAATGCTTCCTATACCACCATCACCCGTCGCCCGTCTTTTCTGGGCCGGAGGTCGACCCTTTTGTTACTGATGGATCTTTCCCTCGCTTACTGGGGCTCACGGTCCGTTTACCCTCTCACAGAGTCTCTGGGACGGTGAGTGAGGTGTAGGGTGTTGACCCCCTGTGTCCCAGACCACCACCTACGGGGCCCGCGATACGTCTCGGGCCGTTCGAACCGAGACTCGGGGTCCCTCGTCCTTGTCCTCACTTATTCCTGTCTCCCCCTCGAAACTCCCCGATGAGTTCCTCTTGGTTCACGGTTTCTACGAGTCGAACCGTCCGATCTCCCAAACACGTCTCTTTCCCTCACTCTCTGTCCGACTTCCCACTCAAACTTGGTTTACCGCGGTCCGAGACACCCGCTACGTTCTCACAGGTACGGGGAGTCGTTCGGACCGACTCGTGAGAGAAACCCTCTAATTAGGTTTGTTCTGTGTCAGACAGGAGTTACTCGAACACCAGGACACCACCTCTACCTGTCTGTGTACATTCGTAGTTCCCCTCACTCTCATATCCTCGTCTTCTTCCACGGTCCCGGGTCCCACCCCCGTCGTGACTGGGAGACACCCACACCCGATCGAGGGGTCCGTCCTTTTGAGGACCAGGGGCTCAGAGGTGTACCCTTCGGGATCTGTCAGCATCCGTTATCCCTCCGGACCCCCACGTCTCCGGCCGTCCCGGACTGACGGAGACGGAGGAAAAAAGGATAATTAGTCAGGTCAAATTCCCGAAGAAGTCCGTGAATCCTTTTGTCGTTTTACCGAATATCAAATGATTGTAGTCTCAGATCCGACTGTTTAAACAAAGTCCCTCCTTCGATCGTCCACCCAAAGGAAACGTCAATGTCAAGTCCAGGTCCCATGAAAAGTCAATGTTACTGGAACCTGACAGTCCCTAATTACTGTCGAAAAACTAGGACACGTGTTTCTTTTCTTCCGTAGTGGTCTGTAGTACAGAGACGGGAGGCTCACGGGCGAACAACAGTCCGTAGCCCCGGAACACTCCGGGATCCTCCTTAACTTCTCCGTCTCCGCCCTCCACGCAGACTTCGCAGGACCCTGACAGACGATGCAGGCCTCCCTTCCCTCCAAGAGTGAGAGACGGTAATCCCGTCCACAGTAGTAAAAGGGGCGTCCTCGGGCCCCCCGGACGTCTTGGAACGTCCTCCGTAGTACTGAGTCGAAGTCCTGACGCCCACCGAGTGTCGACGATCTCTGCCAAAGACTGGGTCTCGGAGAGTTTCCGCGACCAAGAGACAGAAGGAAACACGTGTCCCTCCTGTTCAAATACTGCGGGACCGATACGCACACACGCACGAGTCAACAAAGTCAGCACAGGTTGAGAAACACTGGGGTACCTGACATCGGACGGTCCGAGGAGACAGGTGCCCTAAGAGGTCCGTTGTTAAGACCTCTCTCAACGGTACGGGAGGAGGTCCCCTAGAAGGGGTAGGTCCCTGACTTGGGTACAGAGGACGGAGAAGAAGTAACGTCCGACTAAGAGATGACGACTTGGTGGTCCTTTTGGACGGGACCGATACACAAACACTTTTGAATACCAGCCACACTCGCCACACTCCTACCCCTCCTCCGACTCGAGACACGTGGACCCCCGGTGGCCCGACTCGTGATCTCCCCCTACGACCAGAGCTGGTGAGCCACACCCGAAGGTCCCACGTACGCCCCGAACTCCGACCCTGGGACCAGACCAGGGTCAAGACTGCAGAGAATGGACACTACGACTCGGCCGGACATCAGGGTCAGACCGCCCATAATCTGCTGGAGAGTCTAGAACGGGTAGTCCGATTACGAATTGTTTGAAGGTTCATAAGTCTTCGGGGTCCAGACCGATCTGCAACGAAGAACCATGGGGGTGCCGGGACTCGAGAGTGTCGTGGTCGGACCATATGTCCCGTGGGACTACCCAGGGATCACTCGAAGGTCCACCGGTCCCTGTTCTGGACGTAAAAGCATTGGGGACGCAGAAACGACCACTTGTTCGATTACGGGTTAGATGTCAGGTGTGTCGTCTTTCCCCGAGAACTCCGTCGTCGTCAACTCGTTGCCCTCCCTCGTGTCACCACCGTCACTAGTACTCCGACCCCTTGGTTCAGCCCCCTGGTTGGTCATGGAAACCATGACTGTCGTTCCTCCCTCCCCTGGGGGTCTTCTAGGGCGCAGGTCGTCGGCAGTGACGTAGGGGAACATCAAGCTCCTCCTCCTTCAGAGGAAGCGCTGTGACACGGTCAGGAGACACTCAGACGGGAAACTCGGGACCCTCGTCTCCCGGGAAACGTCTCCCTATAACCTAACTAACAAAATAATCAATTATGTTGTGCGTGATGGACTTACCAGTGGTGCACGGTGAAAGACACGACCCATGGTACCTGGGTCGGAGTGCCCTCGTCACAATTAGGAGTTCCCGGTAGACTCGTGGTGTCTGGTCCGTCGAGTTTGGTCTCTACACGAGGGTCTGGACTTCCAACGTTCAGGTTCTAGTTCCGCAGTCGGCCCAACAGTGAGGTTCCGACAAACCCTCGTCGACAGGGTCCGGAGAAGGACCGAACATCTACCGGCAGAAGTAGGAGTGCACTTTAGGACGGACACACACAGACAGAGGTTTAAAGGATCTGTACAACGTCATCCTGACGGGGATTACTGGGACAAAAATTGAACCAACGGAGACATTTCTGGGACAGAAGTGTACGATACCGGACCTACAAACACAGACGGGTTTGAGTATGTAACTTTAGGATTGGGGGATTCCATACCATGATCCTCGACCCGACAATCCTCCACGAATCTGTCACTCTCGGGGTGGGGGGACTACCCTGACTACGAGAATCTTTTCTCTAGAGTGTCTGTGGGGATGACACACTCCTGCGTCTCCCTTCCACGACCGACACTGGGTCCTCCTCCGGGCGTGGTCTTGCACTGACACGGCCTCGGACTAGTGTCTGAGGGTCGGAGGTCTCGTCACTCTTTACTTAAAGACAGCAAACATTTGGTCGGTCAGAACCGCAAAACACTATCGTCGACTTCGCCTGATTCTGTGGTTTATTCCAGTGTAAGACTCCACGACCCGCTGCCGAAGTTGTGTCCTTAAATCCTCCTTGTGTCAAGTTTCGTATTGTCTCTTCCGTTAAAGTCGGGTTCAGGGGACCGTCCTAGACTCCCTGGACCTCCACCCTCCCAGTAAAGACCCTCCGTTTTACTATCCAGACGTACGTTCCAACCCGGGGTCCCCTCGGGACTCCACTCCGTTCCCGAGTCTCTGGACCGTATCGTGTCCGGAACCCCTGTCTCCCCGACCCCCTGGTCTCTCCCTCCTTCCTTTACAGAACCGGTCCGGGTGGGAGGGGGCCTGGTCGAGACTTCTCCTGTTTACCTCGAAGAGAGACGTCTCGACGTGGTGAGTTCTTCCGGGTCTTCCTTCCTTCGAGTGCAGGACTCCACACCCTCGCGTCCGGGCCGACGGTCAATTCAGTCTCACAGACTCCGGCACATACCCGCAACCATCTAAGATCTTCGGGCGACGAGGCAGGGTGAGGAGTCGACTCTCGTCTCTCAGTGGATCCGGTCCCGTCCCGTACAACCCAGAAGAACCCTGAAGACGAGTCGGGACGGTGGGTCCAACAGTGGATGTCTTGTACAGGAATTAGACCGTCACTCCGGTCTCGAGGAGTCGGTCGTCTCCTCCAACTACCGAAGCATCGGACCGTCGGTGGATTCCGTCCTAGAGGGTAAAGTCTATTGCGGCCCCCCCGACCTCGGGACCCCTCCGGTACGTGCGACACCTCTCATCCGTCAAAGGAGTCCTTCGGTAGCGCGGTTCGAATGTTCCAAAATTAATTTACCGTTTTACCACGTAGTGGTAATATTTGTCATGTTTGTTTACAATGAACATTAATCAAACGGGAAGGGGTTTATAAGGTAAAGGGAAAAGAAATAAGTTTTACTTAAGTATACTCGAACATGAGGTCACCACACGCAAACATAAGGGATTGTGGAGGCTCTCGATTCAGCAAAGGTCTAGCAAGGTTGGTTGGTGGGAGTTGGTTATCTCCCCAGAAGATAAAGACACCAGTACGAGTTCCGAAGAACCTTTTAAACACCAGTACGAGTTCTGAAGAACCTTTTTTCCACACAGACGTGGGGTAGAATAAAAACCGTAACTTTGGTCACTTTTTATTGTTAGTTTCTTTTGACTTGATTCCGACTCATTCACTCACTCACTTCAGGGAGTCAGCACAGACTGAGAAACTCTGGGGTACCTGACATCGGATGGTCCGAAGAGGCAGGTACCCTAAAAGGTCCGTTCTCACGACCTCACCTTACGGTAAAGGAAGAGGTCCTCTAGAAGGGCTGGGTCCTTAACTTGGGCCCAGAGGGCGTAACGTCCGTCTGCGAAATGGCAGACTCGGTGGTCCCTTCGGGATTCTTCGGGATTCCGAAGTCTTGATTCCGACTTCCCTTCGGATTTAGATTTCTTCTGTGTACAATGGAGGGAAAAACACCCACCCCGTATTTCTCCGTAGGGACCACCCAGTGGGTCTTTCGACCACTCGGGACGTTTGTCTCGGACGAGGAGTGTTCCGTCACTCACTGTGACTGAAGGAGTTCTCTTAAGACGAAAAGAAAAGAAAGATAAGAGTTTTATACGTACCCATACACACACCCGTATAATACGTTGTGTATGGGTGTATTGTGTGTGTACGTGTGTACGTGCGTACGTAGGCGTCAAGGGGGGTGACCCAGTGAGTGCCCAACGTAAAGGTTGGAGTGAAGAGAGTAACGGACACAGGAGGTGACTGTGGGCCCTACCGGGACCCGGAGGTAAGGAAGGGCCCGTTCCTCCGACCTCGGACTGGATCACGGAGTCCAGGGACCCGAAGACTCAGAAGTGTACGTCTCTTCTCACTTTACGAGTGTGTGTCGGTATGGTTTGTCCAGATGGCATAATGACTTCCTCGCCCACGAAAGGAGATTCCTCGGGTATTCCATGAAGATGTCGGGAAGGAGGACGATGGTGTAGTGAAATCGTCTGCGTATTGATTACGAGAGTAACGAGATTTTCTTACTTAAAATAAAGGGGAGGGGAATAAGGGATCCGTTCTACACCCCGTACTTAGTTGTACAAGACGAGAGTCTTGAGTCAGACGACTCGCCTTGTGACCTACTCATCCACTACAGTGTCCTGTCCACTTTGGACCTCCACCACTGGCGACCCCCCTCCTCCCGACCGACCGACCACCCGTGTCTTCCCCGGTCGGGGGTGGGACCCTTCCACTTCGAGTCGTGGGAGTACCCGGCCGTCGTCTCTACGGGACCATCTCCCTCTTTCACGTGTACGGTGGAACCCTCCTGTACCTGAACTACCTTCGGGACGGGGACCCGCTCACCTTCCGATCCAAGTTCTTTCTTCCCTGACCACGGTTCACTACGGACCGTGGACGGAGCATGTAAGAAGGGTCACCACAGGTCTCTCACAGTCAGAGGTGTGTGGAGAGGGAGACTGACGTCCCAACTCCTTGTGCACGTCACGCACGATCGTTGACGGGGACTTTACCAGTGGAGGACTCCCGAACGACTCTCATAGGTCTGAGACTTTCGTTCTCGGTCCTTCGACAACCACGGGGACCACCGTCACGGGTGTTACCGAGGACGCCGTCGGGGTCACGTTTGTCGTCAGGGCCGAGTCCAGTTCCAGTTCGTGTGAGTTCCAGTTCGAATCCAGTGGTTCCCCTTACGACTTCCTTATGGGCAACGAACCTCGTGAGTACCACCCAACCCGACAAAGGACTTGTAATAGAGGAGTGCCAGTCCTCAAGTGACTGCACAAGAAGGTGAGCAAGAAAGTACTTGACTACACAAGTGGTTTGTGTAACAATACCTCACCAATGACACAAACTTTGTGTTAACATCCACAAGGTAGACGAGGAAGGCGCGGACTTTGTAGCTGAGACACGGGTTTCAGGTGAAGGAGGTCCTCCATGGTGGACGTCTACTACGACTTACTTGTATCGAAGGGTGAGAGTGATCTGAAACTCTTCTCTCCCTGTTTCTCATGTGTTCTTTGTTCCTTTTGAATCTCATACAGTAGTCATTACCAGTCACAGTCCTCTTTCTGGTTCGTTCCTTTCCGTCACCCTTTACACCCCGTACCTTGGAAAATCCACCCTACCGGTCCTCCATTTAAAACTCTTTTCTACCTTTCGATACTCTCTCTCTTACGAGACCCCAGAGACCGCCACTTCCCTCTCACCACGTCCGACACTCTCGTCCTCCTCCACGTTTCCCGGACTCCTTGTACACGAGAAGGTCTTTCGACTGGGTCCTCACCTCTTCCTCCCCGGTCCCAAGTTCCCAACTACCCCTCTCTTCCACAGGTAACAATCTCACATCCGAGTCAGACGTTCTTCGTTCTCAAGGGACTTACGGCAGAAGGGTTCACAACCGGTCCACAACTAGGGTACCCTCTCCCGTGCCCGGTCCCGTTCTTTTCGCTCGGACAGATCGTCCCCTCCCCATCGGTCGGAAGGTCTATTACCAGTGCCCCGACCGTCCTCCCCCGGGTTACGACTTATGGAAAAAAAAACCGACACGACTCAGAGGCAACGACATACACCCGAAAGAGACTAACTCCACTCGTTCCCGTTCGACCCTGTTCGTCCCCGATGAGGGATCAACAACGCGAACCTAAAGAGTAACGCCACCGAAGAGAACAACGTCTGCTACCCGAGATCTCGTGTGCCCGAAGTCCTCTACAACGCGTGCTCGAGTCATCAACATCATGTACCCGAATCAACGGGGCACCGTACACCCTAGAATCAAGGGTCTGGTCCCTAGTTTAGGTACAGGGGACGTGACCCTCCGTCTGAGGATTGGTGACCTGGTGGTTCCTTCACCGGTCGAGGTAGAGGTTCCACCTCGGTCGTCGTAAACGTCGACCTGGTCTACACTCCCGACTGTCCTTCTATCCCCAGTTCTTACGAAAGTCTCTAAGAAAGGACTCGTCGACCTTGTAACACATCTGGAAGTGACTCTCTCCGTCCCGACGGCCCCTCCCTTCCCGTCCTACAGTCAAGTCCAACACGCCTAATACTCTTCCGGACCTCGGTAGGTTCCCGTCTACATCTCACCCGTCGAACTAGTCACTCAGTCTGACCTCCAGACCACCCTCTATTGACGAACCCAGTAAAACGACTGTTTCCAGACATATCAATTTGAATGCCAAAAAGTTCATTAGTACATACCTATACTCTCATCCTGATATTTCTTCCGTCTCGTGACTTCTTAACTACCAAAACTTGAAGGAACCTGAGTTTGGTCAGTTCCTCTAGTTTGGTCAGTTAGGATTTCCTTTAGTTGGGACTTACAAGTAACCTTCCTTACTGCGACTTCAACTTCGAGGTTATGAAACCGATGGACTATGTTTCTAGACTGAGAAATCTTTTCTGTCACTACGACCCTTTTTAACTACCGTCCTCCTGTTCCCCCACTGTCTCTTGCTCTACCAACCTACCATAGTAGTTGAGTTGCCCGTACTCAAACTCGTTCGAGGTCCTCTACCACTTCCCGTCCTTTCGGACCGCACGACGTCAGGTACCCCAGTGTTTCTCAACCTGTACTGACTCACTGATTTATTGTCTTTATGAACTCTCCGTCATCGTCTCTCTACCTTTGGTGTCAGCACGTACTCCAGTAGATCACTCACTGCGAGGTGTCGGTTCTCGTTCGGGTTCCAGACTCGGTACCCGAACCGTTGTGCACCCCAAATCTCTCTCCTCTGACTTGGTCGTTTTCTCAAACTCTTCCTTCCCGGTCTCCGGACGTCCGGGTACTGTGGTCCCTGCGGACACAGTTGTCCCTCCGGGGGAAGACGAGGACGACGATTCGTGGGTCCTCCTTTCACCGATCTCTCTCCGACTCTTCGACCCGTCACGACTCCTGTCTCCGGACCACCCTCTCAACCTCTGTCTCACCTTCCTCTCAGAATCCCCTACCCCACACAAGTGTGGAAGAACTTCATCGAGACGTCCCTTTCCTTCCCCGTTTTACCCAGTTCTTCCCAAGGAAACGTCCTTGTGGGACCTTTTAGATGAACAGTCACTCCTTTTTGCCCGCAGACCTGATTCTAGAGTTCGGTCGCTCTCCCCTCCACCTTGGGGTCAGTCTAGACAGACTAAGACACACCAAGACAGGTGTCATAGAACCATCTAAAAAAGTCTTTAGAAGTATATTGGGATACTGGGTCCTTAAGGTGAGGATCTCAGTATTAGCTCTCTTTACACACACATCTGTGTAGTTCTTTATAGTTTTTCATAGTTATAAACATTTTAGTGATTTAACCTTCCTTAGGTTTGAAGGTAGTCGTCATTTTATCTATTTCTTTATCTATTTTGTCTATTTCTTACACTATGTAAGAATATAACTCTTCCTTAACTAATAACGATGAGAGTTGTTGTGTCTAGTATTGGGTGTTTAATGTTCCAACTCGATTTCTTTGGTCTGTGTTTGTCGTGTGTGGTATAATAAGGTGAATTTATGTCTACTTTTCGTCGGTTTTCTTTCGTCACCACCGTCTTCGGTCTGTCTACGAAGGAGGTCCCCCTCCATAACTGAGACTGTCACTTCCCTCCACGACCCCACAAACATTACAAGACAAAGAAGTAGAACTACTACCAATGTACCACTAAGTAAAACATTTTCACGTAACTCTACATATCAGTATTAAACACATAAAAACTATTGAAATTTTTTATATTATTTAAAAAAAATTAAATTTTTTCCTTTGGAAATATAAGAACTTTCGGTGTCTCGAAACAGTCTTCGAACCGGAAGACAAAAGATCCAGACGACTACCAAGAACAGATCCTCCGGGGACTCTTACCCGACCAACACACAGTCCCCGGGTACGTGACGTCCCGGTGTCTCGGACACACCGGGGTCGGATGGGGTACAGGACGAGGTCAGTAAAGACGTGTGTCTCGGACCTGTCTTCCCGGACCCCATGACTCTTCATGAACGACGAAGCGATAAAAGAAAGTGGAGGACCTCTATTAGGGTGGGACTGAGGTAGTGAAAGGAGAACGTACGTGTGTACTTGTAGGTGTGTGTGTGTATGAGTGTGTGTGTGGGGAAGACGGGTGTGATGTGTGTTTACAAATTTCACACAGAACCTGAAACTTTGTCTTTAGTCGTTAGTCTTGGAACAAAGGTGTTCTTTTTGGAAGATCCCGGTCTCCCTTTCCCCGACCCGAACTCCAGAAGAGACCCACCCCTCCCACTGAAGGACCGATAGAACGAGAAGAGGAACAGACTAGGGACGTTGTCTCAGTCCCCTGCGGACTCTTTCGGAACACACAAACGAACACCGTATACGAACACAGAAAAGACCGAGTTTTAGTCTTTTCGATAACTAGAACGAAAAACGAAGGAAGAGGTGAAATAAATAAATAAAAGAATTATTTACTACTCACAGCACACACCCAACCTTTTCTTAAAGGTCTGTACTCTGTCTCACTTTCTTCTTCTTTCAAACAATCTCACCCCTCCCCTCTCAGACGGCCGTGTCGTCCGGTCGAAGGACTGTCAGTCCCTCTCGGTTGTCGCTTGTCCCCAAGAACTAAGTAAAACTATGGGACCCACATTCCTCGTCCTATACCTAGAATACCCAGTAAACGACTAACCTATTCCATCTATATAACCCACCCCCCTTTCTCATTTCATTTATGGAAGAGGGATGTACCTCTTCCTCCCCTCTGTCAAATATGACCAGTCCTCCTGGACTTTAAGTAATTATCGATGTTGTGACCCCTGTCCTTCCTTCCTGTTGTTCCCAGACTTAAAAGACAAGGAAGTAAGGTTCTGGGAGGAACCAAAGTAGACGAGAAAGTAGGAACCCAGTGGTGGTGCTCGACAAATGGGACTTTCGTTAAAGAGTACAAACATAAACAGTTTTCACAAGACTCTGACTTTGTTCCACTTGGTAATTGAGGTTAGACGTGTTCTTCCGTACTTTCCCATCGTCTGTCCCTCCGGTCCCCAGAGGTTTACCTCCTTTGCCCGATGTCCACAGTAAAAAATTTGAGAGAGAATTCGTCGTTCTCCTTTGTTTGATGTTCACAGTCTAAAAAAGGGAAGAGATACGATTTCGACTTCGAGGTCGTGAGACCGGTGGAGTACGCTTCTCGACTGAGTGACCTTTTCTGAGACTACGACCCTCTCTAACCCCCGTCCTCCTCTTCCCCTGCTGTCTCCTACTCTACCGACCTACCGTAGTGGCTGAGCTACCTGCACTCAGACTCACTTGAGGCCCTCAACCACTACCTGTCCCTCCGGACCACACGACGCTAAGTGCCCCAGCGTTCCTCATCCTGTGCTGACTCACTGACTTGACTTGACTTGACTTGACTATGTTTTAATTTTCCTCCAAATAGAATTTTAAGACACAACGGTAATCCTGTAGACCAAGGTGGACTTGAATTGAAAAGAGTTTGGAATTCGATTGTTATGTAAAAAGAACACCTTTACAAAAAGAATTCGATATAATTACTTGACGTATAAATGGGCTCTGAGACAGAAGGAAGTTCAGTCAAGATGAATTCCGAGTCTTGACTAGTCCCGAATTGTTTGGTCTATACAAAATGAGTATGTAACAAGAGGATTAGATACAATTACTTTACTATATAAACGAACCTTTAGACGGAAAGAAGTTCTAAGTACAGTTAGTAAAATACCGGGTACCTCTGAGTGGAACACGGTTACAATAGAGTCTTATGTACACCCACTCCCCGGACCACGGTGAGACTCAAAGCTCTGTAAGGGAAAGAGATTAATTGTTAAAAGACTAACATGTATTGTATGACGATTTCCGATCGCCCCCTCGTGAGAAAGACGGGGAAAGACTACAGATACAGTCTTCGAAAGAGAGAAAATATGAAATTAGTTTGAAATAGTGTGACTCAATAGTTCGGAGAAGTGACCAGAGTCTAACTTAAGGAGAGGAGACCTCCGGTTCTTAGGGTCGTAGAAAGTGCTGAGTCGTTGTTGAAAAGTCCGTATAAGGGTAAAGTACCCACCGTTCAGACTCCTGGCACTACTCACTGTACGAGAACAACTCACTACAACCCAATACATAGAACTTCAGTTTGGTATTTGGTCTACGTTCTACCTTTTGACCCCCTTTCTTCTAAGAGGTGAAGACGACTTAGGTGAGTTTCCGAAGTCCGAAATTCACTTCTTACACCTCTAGACACGTCCAACTAAAGACGAGAAGTGGGAGTGGAGGAGGGACCCTAAAGACAAAGAGAAAAGATTAAGAAGGATATAGGGACACTAATTGCCAGGTGGGTTAAATTATAAAGTCGACTTTGCCAGCCCTTGTATGAAACCAAGGACACAAAGTTCCTATGTATATCGAGTCGAAGAGAGATCTTTCAGGAACACTACACTTTAATTCCTGTTTTTAGGTCGATATTCCGTTGACAATTTCTTATCCATTACCTTTCAAAGGAAAGTGTAGAGTGAGTGAAATCTGTATAAGATTAATTGAGACGACCTTTTTATTAACCGGATCTAGTCCAGTTAGACTAACTCTTAGACTTATTGGAGTGAACTCACCATAAATATCGAAGACCAGAACCCACTTCAATCAAACACCGAACTTACGATTAACATGAGAGTCAAGTCAAGTCAGTGAGTCAACACAGGCTGAGAAACGCTGGGGTACTTAACGTCGTGCGGTCCGGAGGAAGAGGAGGACGGGGGTTAGGGAGGGTCGTAGTCTCAAAAAAGGTTATACCCCTGTTTTTATCGTGACTCCGGGTAACTCACTATAGATGTATGAGGGTTAGAGGAACATTATACACGTCTCTCTCAAAAAGTTTTCAAGTAAATCGTGCCCACCAGAGAGGTTTCAAGTGACATTCAACCAACAAATCTTGAACGTAATAAAGGGACTTCTTTCTTATAATGTGGGTCACCAATTAAAGTGACCAGTGTTATTATAATTATCGTTTTATTCAAGATTACATTGATCCTATTTCATAAATCTCTTGGCCGGTCTCAGTGACCAGGACCCACTGTCTACCGTAGATCAAATCCTTTTCGGTCTTGTTCTTCTCCTGGAAGGGGAGGTGTGAGGGACCCCGTCCCTGATATCTCTCACCTCCACTTCTTGTTACGGATCCCGTGAACGACTGAACCTGTCTGACCGGTAGTCATACCTTCCCACTGGGCGGGTCGCCGAGAATGTCGACGGGCCGGGCCGCCGAGAGTGCCGACGGGCCGGGCCGCCGAGAGTGCCGACGGGCGTCAACTCTCTTCGAGCACCACCCTTTCATTTGTTTATCGACTTTACTTCAGGTTCGTACTCCTGTCCTCACACCCAGTCGCAGAGTCTTGACTGAATCCCTGGTCTATATAAGACTTCGACTAGGATCCTTGGTTTCTCGTAGTTCTGTCCACTCGTCTTAATATAATTCACCCGAAGTTTGTCCCCACTCCTACCTCAACCCCGTCAACCTTCTCCCGTGTCCTACCCCCTTTGGGTCCGTCCCTGGTTCTACCTACTCAATACTAGAAAGGAAGGGTACCTTCCGAAAAGGAAAGGATAAGAAATTCCCTTGGTACAAATTCGTCGTGAAACTCCAGTTTCTGTAAACAGAAACCGGAGACGAAAAGAACGGAAAGACGGGATGAAGGGTAGGGTCACCAGAGAGGTACCCAAGACCCACGACACTGGAAGAAACGCGGTGTGTTTCGGGGACTATGAGAGGGAAGGTTACCCAGTTTGAGGTCCAAGAGTCACTTTTACTCGAAGTGTGTGAACTACGTGTGATACTTTCCTTAATAGTCAGTAAGAACCATCGGGAAGGTCTTCCAAAACTGGACACGTACAGGTGAATATACACCTAAAAAAGCTATCATTTACGATGTCATAATACACTAGACTCCAAACAACAGAGGTACCTAAACCTTAAAACCCATGTCTCCTCGATCAATGGTCCCGACTGATAGTCAATAAAGGTGGACGTACTGTCTCCCAGTCACCGGGATTGAGGGTACGAAAACAAGTTCCCAATTGACATAGATAGGAGATAGATAGAGATAGATAGATAAATAGATATAGATAGATACTCTGTGTAACGCTAAGATTCACGAAACGTAGGGAAGTCAACAGTCTAAATTGTTGTTCGACACTCAACCAAAGTAAAACTGAGGGTAGAATGACCACCCTTATGATCCCGAGACACAGTCTATACACGACAGACTACGGTACCCAGATGAACAGGGTTGGGGATGTGGTGCGAAAGACGAAATCCTCGGTCCAGATATACCCGATGTAGTTATTCGAATGTACGAGGACACCAACTCAAATCGGTCACTCCTCGTAGTAGTTCTCTTGTCTCCCCACCTCCCTCACACCAGTCCCAACACAGTCGGACCGGAGGAGAGACGTTTCACCGGTACACACAGACACAAGGGTCGGACTCCTGTGACGACGAAACCTCCGGTTAAAAGGAAGACCCGACGTCATTGGAGAGAGACGGGAGTAATGGAGACAGGATTCCACCACTGCCGAGGTGATGACGGTCGGGACTCAGGGACGTGATTGGGACCCACAGGGGTATGGGACGGACGTACTTACTTAGGGAAACCTTCATCTATGAGGGGGAGAGTCCGGTTCTTACGATTAAACCCACACGGTAGACAAAGGATGACCTTCGAACTGACTATGTCTGGGCTACTCTCAATTAATTAAACGGGTTCTAAATCGAGTCGATCATTTCTTAGATGGACGTTACGACCTCTGAGACCAAGCTAAGGACCCAGTCCTTTTAAGGGGACCTCTTTCCTTGTCGATGGGTGAGGTCATAAGATCGGACCTCTTAAGGTACCTGTCTCCTCGGACCGTCCGATGTCAGGTACTCCAGTGTTTCTCAATCTGTGTTTGCTCGTTGATAGTCTGGAGTCTGAATTTTGGTTATTCCCCGTCTCGACGGAGGATGTCGGTACGAAGGTTGATGGGTAGAGTCACCTTCTTCGCGGTCAGTCCTTGGGTCCAACGACAGAGCACGAGTAACTGGTTGGTCGAGACGTCGTAGGTCGTCCGTTACGACGGCAAAATCGAAGGTAAAAATTCCTCATTACTCAAACAACGTCAAGAAAAATCGAAAGTGTACACTATTAAAGGTTTGACTTTTATTTAGAGAGGGTCTGGACATGAAAGGTCTAGAGGGGAATGACAATCAACAGTACCGTTTTCGAACGTAAATAGAGACTATTTGTCGGCTCTTTTGTTAAACGTCCCCGCTGTGACCTCTCTTACTTCGGTCCGAGGTGACGTGTCACACAAGGCGGAGCTCTTTGGTCCGGAAGGAGTAAGACCAAGTTACACCCAGGGATGAACGAAGAGAATAAATAGAGGGGGGAGGAAACTAAGGTGATTTAATTTATTGATAAGGGAAAGGAGGTTTCTCGAAATACACAATACTCATCGACGTCAGAAGTAAGTCTTTTTACGAGTCAAGTGGTTTTCACTTGTTTCAAGAACGAAAACGTTAAGTCGTTTCAGACAAAAGAACAAGTACTTGTGACTTACGGTTGATCTCTTCGATTCTAAAGCAACCCTTTTCACCAATCGTTGTACTTGGTTTTCGTCAAAATGACAATTCAGACTCTTGAACCCCCTAACTTCTGGTGGTAAGTCCCCATCCAGACTAGGGAACCCAAGGGTTGAATGACCCTCTCTCCCAACCTCATTTGTCTCCTTCCCTCTACTGTTACCCTGACTTCCCCTGTGTCACCACTTCAACCATTCCCCATGTGGAACCCACCCACCTCTCACGTTCAACTTCTTTAAAACAACTGTGTCGGTAACAGCCGTCCTCCTGTCGACTGTTCATTGGGTCGGGAGAAGGGATGGGGATTTAGTTCTGTTCCTTTCTGAACTCCCTGTGATCTAAACTATCTTAAATAAATTACACTTTTCATAGTCTCTCAGAATCACCTGGTGTTCAAGTGTCTCTACCGTTAATAAATTCTGTTTCTTAAATCCCAATCTATTAAATTTCAAAAGTGAGTTTTAACGTATCGAACCCGTTTCAGGTCTAAGTTTGGTACTGAAAGAGTGATATTTCCGGGCACGATCAAAAAAAATTATGATATCCAAAGATTCGGACTCTTTAACTTTTTGGTATACCTAAGAGTCAGGAGGTGAGGACTGAATGATTTGGTCTTTTAAGTCCCCTTCATCGAAACCTTAGTGATGAAAATATTCTCGTAATTTCACTATACTACAACCCTCATCGACAATTTATTAGGCCCCTACCACCCCCACCCACCTTTTGTTCTCACCAGTAATCAACTGTTACCGGTCTCGACTCACTACTCGAGGACTCCCAATTAAAGAGAGACAAAAACACACACAAAATTACTAAAGTAGTATCTGGTAGTTTTTTCCTTTTTTCTTGGTACTTCATAAGAGAGTTAGTTGGTCCAACCTCTACAGAGTAGGATACAATATGTGACTCACCCGAACGGTTAAACATTCGTCCGTAACTCTCTACCTGACTTTATTCCACAGAGTAGACTTTCCCTTAATTCATAACAACCGAGGGGTCCTTGAGTGGTAGTCTGTGATATCTTACACCCTTAGTCTCTCGAGTTCCTCAGAACGTTTCAACTTAGAAGGGGACTCAAGACTGTAGTAACGGTATTTGGTAAGGGTCATTCTCCCATGAGACAAACCCCTGTCCTAAACGAGAAAAGGACCCGAACGATTCGTGGGTCTTTTCCATTCGAGTGTTCTGCTACTGTCAGATCCACGAAAGAGGACGGGTCGTGTCGGTCGTGGTGGACCGACTGTCGCCACCCCTCCGCCCGACGACATCGGAGCGACCCCTCTCCCGGGACGAGACGTGCGGGTCGCGGACCCCCTCTACCACACGTGTACAGGGTGTCGGACGTAATGGACAGGTCAGGGAGTTATGGACCAAATTTTAAAGGATTTAATTTAAGAAAGACATCTTCAGTGACCATCCCATATACTAAGGACTGACTCAGACTGACCATGTCCTACCCACTGTCTTCCACGGCCTAGTGATCGTAAACTCTCCACACTACCGGTACCATTGACATTCCCGATACCTCTGCCGACCCCTGACAATCCACTCACCTGCGTGACCTCCTGCTTGACCGTCGAGTTCGCTCGGTTGGTTCATTCGGTTTCAATCTTCGATCTTCGGGAACCACCGTCGTGGATCTTTCTGACACATGACACCGACCTACCGTACGGGACGACTATTTTTATGTCTCTTCACACTTCGGTACTGGGATCACTTATAGGATACGACTTCAGTTCCCGGACTAAATCACCGGGGTCCCTGGATCTTACCCCTGTAGATCCATCCACACGAACTAGCAAGAGTTAGGAACCTCAGGGACCTTGAGAGACCCGAACTTCTACTCCGGGTAAGGAGGACATCTGTCGACGTCACAGGAAAAGAAACTCTGGTACGACTCAAGAGACGACTCCGTCTCCGGAACGTCCACTATGAGTGGGAAGAGTTCTAGAGGAATGATCGGACGTGTCGAAGACCCAATCGTGTGAAGAGGATATTTCCCCGTGTACTATCTATAAAATCCGAAACGTCTTGTCAGAGACAGTATTGATGAGTCAAGAAGGTAATACAGGTTTTCATAGTACAACAATAACAAGTTAGTGATTCAGTACAGACTTAGAAACGTTGGGGTACCTAACGTCGTACGGTCCGAAGGTACAGGAAGTGGTAGAAGACCTCAAACGAGTTTAAGTACAGACAACTCAACCACTACGGTAAGTTGGTAGTGAAGAGGAGAACCGAAGTCAGAAAGGGTCATAGTCCCAGAAAGGGTTACTCAACCGAGAAGTGTAGTTCACCGGTTTTTCATAACCTCGCAGTCGAGATTCGGACGCAAAGTTTCTGTCGTATCTATTATACGTTTGTTTACCCACACCGACCTAAGGTTGTTTTGGAATAAATATTTTTGCCCGACATAAACTCGTTACCCGGTATCTCATGGTTAGGACGAGGTCCGGTTATGATTCCGGAGGGTGTCGAACGGGACCGTCTACTCTCTCTCAGACAGTGTGAATTCTTTTCCAGTGTCTTGGAGTGAGTGTGTATGACTGTGCTGGGTTCTCCAGTGTAGACCTTTACTTAAAACTTACCTGACCTGAACCCCATTCTATATTCGTACCTATTTCCTCTCCAATGACTATAAACCCGTCAGGGGGTCCTGAGTCCTAAACATAGGACCGTCCTCGTGACTCTCGGTCAGGACTAGACGACGACTCTATCGGGGGACGTCGAGTCTTTACTACGACCGGAACTCTTTTACTCTACACCTACGATCTTGACGGACCCATCGGCGTCTCCGTCTTGCAAGTCACTCCCTTCGTCTGTTTATTCCAGTCTAACAGATGGTTGATTGGTCAGAGACCCTCTCGGGTCTCCCGTACTAGAAGTGATCACTTTATTCCTTGTACGGTCGTTCCCCACCGGTCGGACCAACTTTAGCTGGACTGTTAACCGGAAAGACACGACGAGACACAGACCTGAGGGACCACAGACCCCTACTGTCTAAAACCCTACTCATGTCCTCTCAACTGTCGTGAATTGGTAGTTTCCGTTCCACCTGTCGATAGTATCGACATCTTTTCAACGTTTCCGTTGGACCTGAGAATAAACGTTCTGATTCTTGTAACCCCCGAAGAGACCACCGAGTCTACCATTCCGTCCTCTAGACGTTACGTCCTCTGGCCCAAACTAGGGACCCAGTCCTTCTAAGGGACCTCTTCCCTTACCGATGGGTGAGGTCACAAGAACGTCCTCTTAAGGTATCTGTCTCCTCGGGCCCCCGATGTCAGTTACCCCAACGTTTCTTAGTCGGTACTACTCGCTGATTGTTTGTGAAAGTGAAAGTTCCCTCGTCACTAAATGTCTGGCACCATAAGGGTTGTCACTCTGACCTCGTGACGAACTCGACACATTGACTTCTGGTTCTCGTCCACTCAGTCTCTGACTGCGGTCGACGACGTTACCTTTGAGTCCTAGGAAACGGGTCAAAGGTAAAGACTCGGTGAACAGTCTATCGGTCAGATGACTTCACCTCTACCCATAGGAACTCCTTATTGGGACGTTACAGTGTCGTTCAAGTGTGTCATCACTAATAGAAGTAGATCCTGGTTCGCCGGGATCTTGGTAAAGAGGACTTCCTACCTTACAACGTATAGGAGTTTCTAGACACTCATGTTCTAGACTTGACTTTGGTTACGGTGTTTTAGGTTTTAGGTAGTGTCGGGAGAAAAACTACACCCCTTTAAGACCGAGACTTAGGCAGAGAATCTCCAGATCACTTAGTGTGTGGTGGACCACAAGTAAAAGGACCAGCGACTCAAATATTAACCTTATCTGTATGAATAGTCGAACTTCTTGTGAGAATATCTAATTCTTGGTGTTACGATTCTTTTCGGTTCACCTTTGAGAACTTTGAAGGCGTTGGGTCGATTCTATCTTTTAGTCTTCATTACAGAGAAAGACCCGATCTACGGTGGAGTTTCTGAATTTCTTCCGTCTCCAGATGAATCAACCGAACACTACAAACAAGAAACCACTCAGGTTCTTTTCAATGACACGAACTGTGAGAATAACAGTCTCTTCCTCACTCAAGTAAAGTCAGCGAGTAAACACAGACCGAGAAACGCTGGGGTACCTGACGTCGTGTAGTCCGAAGGGGTAGGTAGTGGTTGAGGAAGTCTGTAAATTTTACCCTAAATGTTCACATTATATAAAATAAAGGAAAAATTCCATTAAATTACTGGATTATACTAACATTCTGAACCTGGTATTTCTTCTGACTCGTGGTTTCTTAACTCCGAAAGTTTAACACCACGACCCCTTCTGAGAACTTTCAGAGAACCTAGAGAGTCGTTCCTCTAACTTTGCTTGGTCAGGATTTCCTTTAGTTGGGACTTATAAGTAACCTTCCTGACTACGACTTCGACTCCGAGATTATGAAACCGGGGGACTACACTTCTCGGCTGAGTAACCATTTCTGGGACTACGACCCTTTCTGACTCTCGTTCTCCTCTTCGCCCACTGTCTTCTATTCTACCCACGTAGGGACTGAGTTACCTGTACTCAAACTCGTTTGAAACCCTCTTCACTTCCTGCCCCTTCGGACCGTACGACGTCAGGTACCCCAGGGTTTCTCAACCTGTTTTAAATCACTGACTTCTCATTGTTGTTGTAACAAGATTACCTATTTGGTTTGGGGAGATCCCAGAAATCCATTAAAAGTAGTTATTAATCTAAATTAATAATTAATCTTAATACTAATATTTGTCCTAAGTAGATCTAGAAGAATTTATCACGATGTTACAAGTGACAATATCATTTAAAGTTTAATTCCTGGTATTCATATTTAGTGAATCAAAATGATACTTAGTGTTGCGACCAGAGATTGAACGTATCCCGTTGTAGGGAGTTCCTGACTTCTTTGAATTTGTGATTTATACTTGTCTCACGAATAAAGTTCTTAACAGTCCTCAGATTCTAAAATCGAATGAAAGTTTGAGTGTCCAAACCACCCAAAACGACCGTTTTCTATACTCTGCGGACCCCGTCTCCGTGAGCGTCGTCCTCATCATACGTCTCAACGTCGGAACTGACCAAGGGGTTCACGGTCAGGGGTGTCACCCTACACTTCTACGACCCACTGTGGTTGTGTGCACCACCACTGTCCCGTCCTCGGGACTCGAGTCCTCGACCTTGAAAAAGATCTCCGTTGCTAGGACGAACAGAAGACTTTCATTTCTTCCGACTGGAGCTGAGACTCCCCTCTGAGACAGAGACAAAAGGTTTTAGGGACTTTTCCACCAGATCTCGTTTCCGTCAGTATGAAGACGGGTGTTCTACACTTCTTTATACTCTTTATCTACCTTTTAACACAGTTGAGGAGTTGGTGTTCGGTGGAATTCCACCAGAAAGATACCCGACCTACAGAGGTCGTAAAGATTTAAATTTAGATTTAGACAGACACCGACTTTCCACACGAGGATCATTCCACAACTAAGGTTTACTGCAAACTCAATAAAAGAGTGTACTGCAAACACTAACGGAGAGTCAACCGACTCCTCTGAAGAAAAAAAAAAAAAATTTGTAGGTAGAGTCCCAAATGATGTTGTACAACAAAGGTTTATGTTTTCTTCTCCTGTCCTGTCCCTCGTCCCTCACCGATGCGACTCCTTCCCAAAGACTCTACCCCACCCGTCCACCCACCCGCCGGATCAGGTCTCCCGCCCTCAGTACGTTCCCCGGTCCCCCGGGACAATGGAGAGGAACCGACCTGAAAGGTCTTCTATTGTCCTCCCCCAACCCAGGTAAGACCCCTTGGGGACTACGGTCCGGTGACCCGACCGTCTTCCTCACCCTCCGTCCTCTCTGTGAACCTCTCGTAAACCCGGGGTAGGGGAGGGATGGACCCTGTCCCTCACCTTCACTGGTCCTTCCCCGAGAACTGTCCACGGACCACGGTGGTCGTTCCGCTCACCCCCACGACTCTGTCCTGGAAGAGCGTCGTGTTGATGAGTGAAGTTGTCGACTTCTCAGAATTACCGGGTACCGAGTGACCGATCTTATGACGGTCCCTGAACAACCACTGGAACTACCAGTTCCACTAGGACCGAAGTACAAATGACACGGTTTCAAGAGGTTTCTCCTGCAAGAGGGGTTGACCCGTGGACGTGAAAGGAAAGAGTACTGGAGGAGGATAACTGAGGAGTGTCTACCGGTCTGGAGGTCGACGGTGTGACAAACTGACCTAAACAACAACAAGTCAACGAGTTAGCTCAGACTGATAAACGCTGGGGTACCTGACGTCGTGCGGTCCGAAGGGACAGGAAGTGGTAGAGGGTCTCGAAAGAGTTTGAGTACCGACTTAAATCGTACAAATAAATGTAGTAGTAGGAAAAACATAATCTGGACAGAAAAGCTGGTGTTTGGAGTCTGGATACAGACTGATTACTAGAAATGTGACTTTCTTCTGGTAAAAAACCCAAGAAGTTACCCGATCTTTTCCCGTAAGAGAGGGAACTAATAGGGGTCAAGATCTTCCACTGTTCGTACGGGAACCCCGACGTCCTCTTCTTTGAGTAAGGCACGACCAGGACGTCTCTGTATTGCCGATACCGTCGTCGGGGACACGACACCGGTCTTGAGTGTTGAGACCCGGGGCCGACCGTCGGGTAGACGGTACGGGCAACCACCTTCGTGTCGGGGTAGGGTCCTCCCGGCGGATAGTCCTTCGACTCAGGTCGTGGTCTCATAAGTGTAAGTGCCGTGTCTTCGTCGTGGACCTCTTCTCCCTCGTGAATGGTGTCCACGGGGAGGGAGGGTATTTCTGCAGTGAGTAGAGGACCGTATCGCCGACACGAGGTTGTCGAGAGTGTTACCTTTACCCAGTCCCTCTTCCCGACGGTATCACCCTACTTCGACGGATGTACCTCTACACCAAAACTACCTTTACACTCTTCATTAGTGACGGGGTTGCACCGAAGACCGAACTTGTCGATCTTTGTTTGTTCTAAGGAAGGGAAAAGTTTAAGATTTAATTACTATCGGACTCACCTCATAATAATATCCCCTGACCTTACGTTTTCATCCTTCAGTTCTTTGTGGACGTCATTGTCCGTTTAAACCGGAACCTTATGTCTTACTCCGTCCCGTTTCCGATTAACTCAAAACGATTCTCTTATGTGACCAGTATCGTTTGTGGGAGAAGGTTGTTGTGTTCTCTTCTGAGATGTGTACTTGTAGTGGTCTACCAGTTGTGGCTTTAGTCTAACTAATATAAGAAACGTCGGTTTCTACCTCTTCGAGATATGTCAGTCGTTTTTGTTCTGGCCCTCGACTGACACCGAGTCTAGTACTTGAGGAATAACGGTTTAAGTCTGAATTTAACTTCTTTCAACCCTTTTGGTGATCTGGTAAGTCCATACTGGATTTAGTTTAGGGAATCCTAATATGTCACCTTCACTCCTTATCTAAATTCCCGGATCTAGACTATCTATCTCACGGACTACTTGATACCTTACTCCAAGCACTGTAACATGTCCTCTGTCCCTAGTTCTTGTAGGGATACCTTTTCTTTACGTTTTTTCGTTTTACCGACAGACCCCTCCGAAATGTTTGTCGACACTTTTCTTCTCTTCACTTTCCTCTTTTCCTTTCTATATTCGTAGACTTACGTCTCAAGGTTTCTTATCGTTCCTCTGTATTCTTTCTGAAGAAGTCGCTAGTTACGTTTCTTTATCTCCTTTTGTTTTCTTACCCCTTCTGATCTCTAGATAAGGTCTTTTAATCTCTATGGTTCCCTTGTAAAGTAAAGTTTCTACTCGAACTATTTCCTGTCTTTACCATACCTAGATTGTCTTCGTCTTCTATAATTCTTCTCCACCGTTCTTATGTACCTTCTTGACATGTTTTTTCTAGTAGTACTGGGTCTATTAGTGTTACCACACTAGTGAGTGGATCTCGGTCTGTAGCACCTTACACTTCAGTTCACCCGGAATCTTTCTTAGTGATACTTGTTTCGATCACCTCCACTACCTTAAAGTCAACTCGATAAAGTTTAGGACTCCTACTACGACACTTTCACGACGTGAGTTATACGGTCGTTTAAACCTTTTGAGTCGTCACCGGAGTTCTGACCCTTTCCAGTCAAAAGTAAGGTTAGGGTTTCTTTCCGTTACGGTTTCTTACGAGTTTGATGGCGTGTTAACGTGAGTAGAACATACGATCATTACATTACGAGTTTTAAGAGGCTCGGTCCGAAGTTGTTATGCACTTGACACTTGAAAGTCTACAAGTTCGACCAAAATCTTTTCCGTCTTCTTGGTCTCTAGTTTAACGGTTGTAGACGATCTAGTACCCTTTTCCTTCTCTCAAAGTCTTTTTGTAGATAAAGACGAAATAACTGATGCGGTTTCGGAAACGGACGCACCTAGTGTTCTTTGACACCTTTTAAGACTTTCTCTACCCTTACGATTTGGTGGACTGGACGGAGAACTCTTTAGATATACGTCCAGTCCTTCGTTGTCAATCTTGACCTGTGCCTTTTTGTCTGACCAAGGTTTATCCTTTTCCTCATGTAGTTCCGACATATAACAGTGACACGAATAAATTGAATAGTCAAGTCAAGTCTAGTCATCGAGTCAGCACAGGCTGAGAAACACTGGGGTACTTAGCGTCGTGTGGTCCGGAAGGACAAGTAGTGGTAGAGGACCTCAAGTGAGTCTGAGTGCAGGTAGCTCAGTCACTACGGTAGGTCGGTAGAGTAGGAGACAACAGGGGAAGAGGAGGACGGGGGTTAGGGTAGGTCGTAGTCTCAGAAAAGGTTACTCAGTTGAGAAGCATACTCCACCGGTTTCATGACCTCAAAGTCGAAATCGTAGTCAGGAAGGTTTCTTTAGGGTCCCAACTAGAGGAAGTCTTACCTAACCAACCTAGAGGAACGTTAGGTTCCCTGAGAGTTCTCAGAAGAGGTTGTGGTGTCAAGTTTTCGTAGTTAAGAAGCTGCGAGTCGGAAGCAGTGTCAGTTTGAGAGTGTAGGTATGTACTGGTGTCCTTTTTGGTATCGGAACTGATTTGCCTAGGAACGACGGTTTCATTGCAGAGACGAAAACTTATACGATAGATCCAACCAGTATTGAAAAGAAGGTTCCTCATTCGCAGAAAATTAAAGTACCGACGTTAGTGGTAGACCTAACTAAAACCTCGAGTTTTTTTATTTCAGACTGTGACATAGGTGACAAAGGAGTAGATAAAGGGTACTTCACTACCCTGACCTACGGTACTAGAAACAAAAGACTTACAACTCGAAATTCGGTTGAAAAAACGAGAGAAGAAAGTCAAAGTAGTTCTCCGAAAAATCGAGGAGAAGTGAAAGACGGTATTCCCACCACAGTAGACGTATAGACTCCAATAACTATAATGAGGGTCTTTAGAACTAAAGTCGAACACAAAGAAGGTCAGGTCGCAAAGAGTACTACATGAGACGTATCTTCAATTTATTCATCCCACTGTTATATGTCGGAACTACATGAGGAAAAGGATAAACCTTGGTCAGACAACAAGGTACAGGTCAAGATTGACAACGAAGGACTGGACGTA
>SJYO01035988.1:34907251-35023639 GCA_006410555.1 Capra ibex | reverse complement strand
CTAGTACCTTTTTCGTTCTCTCAAGGTCTTTTTGTAGATAAAGACGAAATAACTGATACGGTTTCGGAAACTGACACACCTAGTGTTCTTTGACACCTTTTAAGACTTTCTCTACCCTTACGATTTGGTGGACTGGACGGAGAACTCTTTAGATATACGTCCAGTCCTTCGTTGTCAATCTTGACCTGTACCTTTTTGTCTGACCAAGGTTTATCCTTTTCCTCATGTAGTTCCGACATATAACAGTGACACGAATAAATTGAATAGTCAAGTCAAGTCTAGTCATCGAGTCAGCACAGGCTGAGAAACACTGGGGTACTTAGCGTCGTGTGGTCCGGAAGGACAAGTAGTGGTAGAGGACCTCAAGTGAGTCTGAGTGCAGGTAGCTCAGTCACTACGGTAGGTCGGTAGAGTAGGAGACAACAGGGGAAGAGGAGGACGGGGGTTAGGGTAGGTCGTAGTCTCAGAAAAGGTTACTCAGTTGAGAAGCATACTCCACCGGTTTCATGACCTCAAAGTCGAAATCGTAGTCAGGAAGGTTTCTTTAGGGTCCCAACTAGAGGAAGTCTTACCTAACCAACCTAGAGGAACGTTAGGTTCCCTGAGAGTTCTCAGAAGAGGTTGTGGTGTCAAGTTTTCGTAGTTAAGAAGCTGCGAGTCGGAAGCAGTGTCAGTTTGAGAGTGTAGGTATGTACTGGTGTCCTTTTTGGTATCGGAACTGATTTGCCTAGGAACGACGGTTTCATTGCAGAGACGAAAACTTATACGATAGATCCAACCAGTATTGAAAAGAAGGTTCCTCATTCGCAGAAAATTAAAGCACCGACGTTAGTGGTAGACCTAACTAAAACCTCGAGTTTTTTTATTTCAGACTGTGACATAGGTGACAAAGGAGTAGATAAAGGGTACTTCACTACCCTGACCTACGGTACTAGAAGCAAAAGACTTACAACTCGAAATTCGGTTGAAAAAACGAGAGAAGAAAGTCAAAGTAGTTCTCCGAAAAATCGAGGAGAAGTGAAAGACGGTATTCCCACCACAGTAGACGTATAGACTCCAATAACTATAATGAGGGTCTTTAGAACTAAAGTCGAACACAAAGAAGGTCAGGTCGCAAAGAGTACTACATGAGACGTATCTTCAATTTATTCATCCCACTGTTATATGTCGGAACTACATGAGGAAAAGGATAAACCTTGGTCAGACAACAAGGTACAGGTCAAGATTGACAACGAAGGACTGGACGTATGTCTAAAGAGTTCTCCGTCCAGTCCACCAGACCATCAGGGTAGAGAGAGTCTCAAAAGGTGTCAAAACACTAGGTGTCTCAGTTTCCCAAACCGTATCAGTTATTTCGTCTTTATCTACAAAAAGACCTTGAGAGAACGAAAAGGGTACTAGGTCGTCTACAACCGTTAAACTAGAGACCAAGGAGACGGAAAAGGTTTTGGTTGAACTTGTAGTCCCTCAAGTGCCAAGTGTATAACGACTTCGGACCGAACCTCTTAAAACTCGTAATGAAATGATCGTACACTCTACTCACGTTGACACACCATCAAACTCGTAAGAAACCGTAACGGAAAGAAACCCTAACCTTACTTTTGACTGGAAAACGTCAGGACACCGGTGACGACTCAAAAGGTTTAAACGACCCTATAACTCACGTCGTAAAAGTGTCGTAGTAGAAAGTCCTAAACTTTGTCGAGTTGACCTTACGGTAGTGGAGGTGATCGAAACAAACATCACTACGAAAGATTCCGGGTGAACTGAAGTGTAAGGTTCTACAGACCGAGATCTAATCACTAGTGTAGAAGTACTAATAGACCCAGCACTTCTAGAAAAAACATGTCAAGAAGACACATAAGAACGGTGGAGAAGAGTTATAGAAGACGAAGACAATCCAGGTCTGGTAAAGACAGGAAATAACTCGGTTTACAAGGGAACCATAGAGATTAAAAGAACTTCTCTAGAGACCAGAAAGGGAAAGACAACAAAAGGAGATAAAGAAACGTAACTAGTGACTCCTTCCGGAAGAATAGAGAAGAACGATAAGAAACCTTGAGACGTAAGTCTACGAATATAGAAAGGAAAAGAGGAAACGAAAAACGGAGAGAAGAAAAGTGTCGATAAACATTCCGGAAGGGTCTGTCGGTAAAACGAAAAAACGTAAAGAAAAGGTACCCCTACCAGAACTAGGACAGAGGACATGTTACAGTCCTTGGAATAAGGTATCAAGTAGTCCGTGAGATAGATAGTCCAGATCCGGGAATTTAGATAAAGAGTGAAGGTTAGGATGGAGTTCTTTATTCCTTTTGTAACGTATCTGTCGGATTGAAATGTGAATTTTACTGACCTTCTTCTTGTTTTGTGGGGTTTTAATCATCTTCCTTTCTTTAGTATTTCTAGACTCGTCTTTATTTACCTTTTCTTTACTTTCTTTGTTATCATTTCTTATAATTTTGATTTTCGACCAAGAAACTCTTCTAATTTTTTTTAACTGATTGGAAATCGGTCTGAGTAGTTCTTTTTTTCTCTCTTCTTAGTTTAGTTGTTTTAATCTTCACTTCTTTCTCTTCAGTGTTGTCTGTTACGTCTTTATGTTGCCTACTATTCTCTGACAATACTTGTTGATATACCGTTATTTTACCTATTGGACCCTTTATCTGTCTAAGAATCTTTTCAAGTTAGAAGATTCTAACTTGGTCCTTCTTTGTCTTTAATACTTGTTGGGTTTATGTTCGTGACTTTAGTTTTGACACTAGTTTTTAGAGGGGTTTTGTTTTCGGGTCCCGGTCTACCGAAGTGTCCTCTTAACATAGTTTGTAAATCTCTTCTCAATTACGAATAGGAAGATTTTGAGAAAGTTTTTTAACGTCTCCTTCCTTGTGAAGGTTTGACTAAGATACTCCGGTGGTAGTGGGACTATGGTTTTGGTCTTTCTGTTGTGTTTTTTCTTTTGATGACCGATTATAGTGACTACTCGTACCTACCTTTTTAGGAGTTATTTTAAAATCGTTTGTCTGAATTCGTTGTGTAGCTTTTCGAGTATTTGGTACTAGTTCAACCCAAATAAGGTCCTTACGTTCTTAAGAAGTTATACATGTTCGGTTAGTTACACTATGTGGTATAATTGTTTAACTTTCTATTTTTGGTATACTAGTAGAGTTATCTACATCTTTTCCGGAAACTGTCGTAGGTCGTGGGTAAAAACTAATTTTGAGGAGTTTTTTACCTATATCTCCCTTGGATGGAGTTGTATCATTTCCGGTATATACTACTCAGATGTCGTTTGTAATAAAGGTTACCACTTTTTGACTTTCGTAAGGGGGATTATAGTCCTTGTTCTGTTCCCACAGGTGAAAGTGGTGATAATAAGTTGTGTAAAGACTTTCAGGAACGATGTTGTTAGTCTTTTCTTTCTCTTTATTTTTCTTAGGTCTAACCTTTTCTTCTTCATTTGGAGAGTGACAAACGTCTACTGTACTATTTTGAATTTCTATGATAGTCTTATAATGATCTCGATTAGTCACTTAAATTGTTTCAACGTCCTATGTAATAGCTATGTGTCTTTAGTAAACGTAAAGATATATGATTGTTACTTTTTAGTCTTTCTCTTTAATTCCTTAGTTAGGTCAAGTGGTAACATTGTTTTCTATATTTATAGAGTCTTATTTGAATAGTTGGTCTGGTGGACTGGACGGAGGACTCTTTGGATATACGTCCTGTCCTTCGTTGTCAATCTTCACCTGTACCTTGTTGTCTGACCAAGGTTTATCCTTTTCCTTATGCAGTTCCGACATATAACAGTGGGACGAATAACTTGAAGATACGTCTCATGTAGTACCCTTTACGACCCGACCTTCTTTTTGTTCGACCTTAGTTCTAAAGGTCCTCTTTGTAGTTATTGGAGTCTATACGTCTACTGTGGTGGGAATACCGTCTTTCACTTCTCCTTGATTTCTCGGTGAACTACTTTCACTTTCTCCTCTCACTTTTTCAACCGAATTTCGAGCTGTAAGACTTTTGCTTCTAGTACCGTAGACCAGGGTAGTGAAGTACCCTTTATCTACCCCTTTGTCACCTTTGTCACCGACTCAAATGAAAAACTCGAGGTTTTAGTGACGTCTATCACTAACGTCGGTACTTTAATTTTCTGCGAATGAGGAACCTTCTTTTCAATACTGGTTGGATCTATCGTATAAGTTTTCATCTCTGTAATGAAACCGTCGTTTCTAGGCAAATCAGTTCCGATACCAAAAAGGACACCAGTACATACCTACACTACAACCTGACACTTCTTCCGACTCACGAATTCTTAACTACGAAAACTTGACACCACAACCTCTTCTGGGACCTCTCAGAGAACCTGACGTTCCTTTATTTTTCCTCTAGGTTAGTCAGGTAAGACTTCCTCTAGTCAGGACCCACAAAAAACCTTCCTGACTACGATTTCGACTTTGAGGTCATGAAACCGGTGGAGTACGCTTCTCAACTGAGACCTTTTCTGAAACTACGACCCTCCCTAACCTCCGTCCTCTTCTTCCCCTCCTGTCTCCTACTCTGCCGATCTACCGTAGTGGCTGAGCTACTTGTACTCAAACTCACTTGAGACCCTCAACCACTACCTGTCTCTCCGGACCTCACGACGTTAATTACCCCAGTGTTTCTCAAGCTGTGCTGACTCGTTGACTTTACTTGACTTCCTCTTTTTCTTGACATGGGTCTTTTAATATTCTGTGACTACTTTCTTTAGTTTCTACTGTATTTGTCTACCTCTCTATTAGGTACAAAGACCCATCCTTCTTAGTTAAAACACTTTTACTGATATGATGGGTTGTGTCAAGTTACGTTAGGGATAGTGTAATGGTCACCGTAAAAAGTGTCCTGATCTTGTTTTTTAAAGTGTTAAGTTTACCTTTGTGTTCTCTGGGGTTTATCGGTTTCGTCAGAACTCTTTCTTCTTATCTCGACCTCCTTAGTTGGAAGGACTGAATCCTATTATGAGGTTTCGATGTCAGTAGTTCTGTCATACTATGACCTTATTTTTGTCTTTATATCTGGTTACCTTACTCTATCTTTCGGGTCTTTATTCGGGTACGTAGATACCCATGGAATAAAAACTGTTTCCTCGGTTCTTATATGTTACCCCGTGTCTGTCGAAGAAGTTATTTACCACGACCCTTTTGACCTGTCGATGTACATTTTCTTACTTTGATCTTGTGTAGGATTGTGACATGTGTTTCTATTTGAGTTTTACCTAATTTCTGGATTTACATTCTGGTCTTTGATATTTTCAGAATCTCCTTTTGTATCCGTCCTGTGAAGTACTGTATTTAGTTTCGTTCTAGGAGATACTGGGTAGAGGATCTCATTATCCTTATTTTTGTTTTCATTAGTTCACCCTGGACTAATTTGAATTTTATAAAACCTGTCGTTCCATTGATATTCGTTCCACTTTTCTGTCGGGAGTCTTACCCTCTTTTATTATCGTTTACTTTGTTGACTGTTTCCTAATTAAAGGTGTTATATGTTCGCCGAGTGTGTTGAGTTGTGGTCTTTTGGTTTGTTGGGTTAGTTTTTAACCCTTTTTCTGGATTTGTCTGTAAAGAGGTTTCTTCTGTTCGTCTACCGATTGTTTGTATACTTTTCTACGAGTTGTAACGAGTAATAATCTCTTTACGTTTAGTTTTGGTATTACTCTATGGTGGAGTGTGGTCAGTTATACCGGTAGTAGTTTTACAAAGATTTGTTATTTACGACCTTCCCAACACCATTTTTCCCTTGTGAGAACGTGACAACCACCCTTACATTTAACTATGTCGGTGATACCTTCTACCATACCTCTAAGGAATTTTTTGACCCTTATTCTAGTGGTATAGGGTCGGTATAGGGTGGTTAGTGGTCGTTAGGGTGAGGATCCGTATGTGGGACTCCTTTGGTCCCAACTTTTTCTGTGTACATAGGGTAACAAGTAACGTCGTGATAAATGTTATGGATCTTGTACCTTCGTTGGATCTACAGGTAGTTGTCTACTTACCTATTTCTTCAACAAAATGTAAATGTGTTACCTTATAATGAGTCAGTATTTTATCTTGCGGAAACTCAATCAAGACTACTCCACCTACTTAGATCTCGAACAATATGTCTTACTTCACTCAGTCTTTCTCTTTCTATTTATATGTGTATATGTCTTAGATCTTTTTACCATGATCTTACCTTCTTAAATAAATGTCCCGTCGTTACATCTTTATCTGTATCTTTATCTGTTAGATCTTTATATAGAGAGTATCTTTATCTCTTGTCTGAATATCTGTACCCCTCTCCCCTCATCTCCCACTCTACATACCTTTCTCATTGTACCTTTGAATGTAATGGTATACATTTTGTCTGTCAGTTGTCGTTAAACAATATACCGAGTCCTTTGAGTTTGTCCCCGTGACATAGTTAGATCTTCCCACTCTACCCCGTCCTCTACCCTCCCTCCAAGTTTTCCCTCCCCAATATACACATGGACCGACTAAGTACAACTCCAAACTGTCTTTTGTTGTTGTAAGACATTTCGTTAATAGGAAGTTATTTTTTTTTTAAAAAAATTAATGGTTCAACTAGGATGTTATATAATTTTCTCTGGTTCAACACAAACAGGATCCTTACAACCAACCAAGTTATTGGTATGGAACATACCAAATTATTGGTATGTGACTTTAAGTGGGTTAGATGTCTTAATTTTCCCTTTTATTGGGGTGTATTATTCGAGTTATCTCCGTCTTTTTTTTAAACAGTTTTAAGTTGAAGATAAACACTAAATTTGTGAGTCTTTTGATGCTTACCCGTCCTTGAAGAAGTTAGACTGTTTTCCTTAGATAGTCTATTGATATCGATTGGAGTATGTATAAATTACTACTTTCTGACTTATGAAATTCTGACTTACCTCTACCACTACCGTGGGGTAAGGTCGTGAGAACGGACCTTTTAGGGTGGGCGGATCACCCGTCGTCAGGTACCCCAGTGTGCTGACTCGCTGAAGAAAGTGAAAAGTGAAAGTACGTGACCTCTTCCTTTACCGTTGGGTGAGGTCACAAGAACGGACCTCTTAGGGTCCCCGCCCCCTCGGAGCACCCGACGCCAGATACCCCAGTGTGTCTCAGCCTGTGCTGACTTCGCTGAATCGTCGTTCTGACTTTCCTACAAATGACAGTATCAGAATATGACCTCTGGAAGCGGTCGTGTTACTCAGTTCTTACACTTTGTTTTCTTTCTTTATTCAGCTAGAAATTAGTGTCTGTTGTGAGAAAAGACATCCTTCGAGTTTCTTAGATCTTTTTTTCGACTTTAATTATTCACCTAAAACGTTCAAGTGTTCTATTTTTCAGTTATGTTTTTAGTTAAAAGAAAGACGTATGATCGTTGTTTGGTAGCCTTTAACTGTAAATTTCGTGGTAAATATTATCGAATTTTGTATATTGTAAATCCCTATTTAGATTGTTCTACCCGTTTTGAACCTACGGTTTTTAATACTTTGTGACGACTATCTTTAATTTCTTCTAGATTTATTTACATATATTATATATGTTTACATATATTATTTCCGTATAGTGTAAATACTTCTCCTTTTAAGTTATAATAGTCCTACAGTCAAGAGAGGTTTCACCAGATGTATAACTTACGTTTAGGTTTGTTTTAAGGTCGTCCGGAAAAAAAGAAGGGAACGTCTGTAGCTGTTCCTCTAACATTTTATATAACCTTTATTCTGCGAAACTTTTTCTCGTTGTTTCAATCTCCTAGGGGTTGTAGACTAAAGTTCAAAATGATACTTCCATGTCATTAGTTTTCTTACCTCAAAACCGTATTCTTATCTGTATATCTTTGTCTCACGAATCTTTATCTGGGTGTGTATACACCCGACAACATAAAACTGTTTCAACGGTTCTATTAAGTTACCTCTTTACTATCAGAAAGGGTGTTTAAAAATTTTCTAGAACTCGTGAATGTTGTGTATGTTTTTAATTGAGTTTCAGTATCTGGATTTACCTTCTCGATTTGATATTTTAATTATCTTCTTTTGAACCCCTTTAGAAACAGTGAACCCAATCCGTATCATAAAAATCTGTTCTGTAATTTTCATACTTAATATTTTCTTCTTTACCGTTTGACCTAAAGTAGTTTTAAAATTTAAAGACGAGAAATTGTACTTTTTTTGTTCGATATCTGAATCTTTTATAAATATATTGTGTATTTTTGTGTTTTCTACACATAGGTTTTATATATTTACTTAGAAGGTTAATTTAATATTCCTCCGTTGAGATGTTTTTGACTCATCTAGATTTGTCTATGAAGTGATTTCTTCAATATCCATAATGTTTATTCGTGTACTTTTATATGGATCATAATAAAAAGGGATTTTCACACGTATAATTTTGGGGGTTACCCCCCTTTCTATTTAACCTTGAAACCCTAACTATGGATATGTGACGAGATAAATTTTGTTCATTGATTGTTCCAGACAGATCAGTTTCGATACCAAAAAGGTCAACAGTACATATCTACACTCTCAACTTGGTATTTCCCCCGACTCGCGACTTCTTAACTACGAAAACTTGACACCACAACCCCTTGTGAGAACTCTCAGGGAACCTGACGTTCCTCTAGGTTGGTCAGTTAAGATTTCCTTTAGTTAGGACTTTTAAGTAACCTTCCTTACTACGACTTCGAGGTTATGAAACCGGTGGATTACGCTTCTCGGTTCAGTAATCTTTTCTGAGACCACGTCCCTTTCTAACTTCCGCCCTCCTCTTTCCCTGTTGTCTCCTACTCTACTCTACCAACCTACCGTAGTGGTTGAGTCACCTGTGTTCAAACTTAGTTGAGACCCTCTACTACTACCTGTCCATCCGGACCGCACGACGTCAGGTACCCCAACGTCTCAGTTTGTGTCGAGCCGTTGATTTGTTTTTTTATATATATATTGACTTAGTGAAACGACATATGTACTTTGATTGCATTGTAACATTTAACTGATATTGTTTTTTATTTTTTAAAATTTATTTATTTTCAATAAATTCGACTATTTTTTTTATTTTGGGGTTTGAGTTCATCAACAAAAAAAGGTTTGGATGTTATAGTTCATAACTACTCCTACGACTAATGTTACCTTTTATAATATCGGAGAAACCTTTATAATAATATTTAATTGTATATTTAATATGTATATATTAATAATATATAGTACACACACAATCAACGAATCGGTACAGGCTGAGAAACGTTGGGGTCATTAATAATTTATTTAGTATAATTTGATTAATATTAATTAATATTAATTTATAATATATTATTAATATGTTAGATAAATATAACATAATATATAACATACATATTATATAATACATTTATATTATATTAATGTAATATAATATTATATTAAATAATTTAAATATCTAANACATTTGATTTTTTTATTTTAAATTTAATTTCTTTTTATTTTATGAATTTTTATATATATAAGAATGTGAAACATTTAATATCACTTTTTTTAAATAAAAAAAATAAAATGAAATAAAATGAAATGTTATGATATAGCCAAAACGGTATGTAGTTGTACTTAGACGGTGTCTACATGTGCACAAGGGGTAGGACTTGGGGGGAGGGTGGAGGGAGGGGTATGGTAGAGAGACCCAGTAGGGTCACATGGTCGGGGTTCGTAGGACATAGGACGTAACTTGGATCTGACCGTTAAGCAAAGAGTATACTATAATATGTACAAAGTTACGGTAAGAGGGTTTAGTAGGGTGGGAGAGGGAGAGGGTGTCTCAGGTTTTCTGACAAGATATGTAGACACAGAGAAAACGACAGAACGTATGTCCCAATAGCGATGGTAGAAAGATTTAAGGTATATATATACAATCATATGACATAACCACAAAAATTTTGTGAAATTTTATGAGAAAGGTGTTTCCTTTAAAGTCAGGACCTACTGTAGTGAGACGGTCCAATATGGATGATAGATTCATTTTCATTACGGATAGATGTCTCTTGATTTTGAACGTTTTTTATTATCTTTTTCTCCCTTGAACAGAATTGAACAAAATAGTCCGGTCACATTGAAACTAGGGGTTTGGGTGTTTTACCATATATATATAACAAAATATATATTTATTTGAATATCTGGTTGGAGTGAGTTCTTAACAGGTTTTAAGGATTTATTTTATCGTCGTTTAGATTAGGTCGTCATGTATATTTTTTCTATTGTGTTGGAATGGTTCAACCCAATTAAGATTTTTACGTTCTGTTCAAAATGTAAACTTTTGGTTAGTTACAATGAGTAATGTATCTTATTTTTTCTTTTGCGAATGTTAATAGAGTTATATACGTCTTATTCGTGAACTATCGTAAGGTATGGGTAAATAAAAAATTTTGAGAAGTCGTTTGTAATATTAATTGTCACTCTATACATTTCGAAAGAGAGAGCCCAGTCTTATTCCTACAGATGATAGTGGTCGTTATAAATTGTAATATAATCACTAAGTTTAGCTATGTTATTTCGTTACTCTTATTTATAACCCATACTTTTAACCTTCCGTGTGTAATGTTGACAAATAAGAGTTTATTGTATTAACACATACGTCTTTTAAAAATTAAATGTTTTATGCAATAAAGTTATTTAACGGTCTATGTTCCAGTTATGTCTTTTATTTTTTATGACATAAGAATGTGTCTTCGTTATTTATATTTTATTTGAGATTTTAGTTATCATATATGTTATGGTATAATTTAGTGTACCTTGGTTTAGATTATTCTATAAGTTCCGTTCTTTTGTTATAATTCCCTTTGATTTCTTCTAAATTTATTTACCTCCTTTTATGTTACTAGTACTTATTTTATCTGGTTTGTTATCTTTTTTAGTCTCTTACCTCTTTTAAACATCTCTATATGAGTCTAACTATCTAAGTTATTTTAAGGGTGACTACACACCCACACAAAAACACATCTTTAGTTGTTCGACTAAGATTTTAAATACCCCTTTACGTTTTCGACACTGTAAGATTTCTTCGTGTCGTATTTCCTGAATGAAATAGTAAGAATGAATAATATCTCGATCTTACTCGCTACAATCCCGTTCTTGTTTATTTGGTTACCGTGTCTTATACTTGACTTTTGTCTAAGTATTTGCACGCACAAGTCCTCCTCGTGAACCTTTGTCGTCCCCTTTTGTCTCAAAATCATTTACTACTACGTAGTCAATCCATAGGTCTACCCCTATCCTACTTTGCACTGGGAAGAATGGTGGAATGTGGTGTCTGTTTTAATTTAAGGCTCACCTGACATCTAAATGGACACTTTTCTATTTTGTCATTCAGAAGTACTTGTATGTATCCTCTTGAAGAAACACTGAGACTTCATCCGTTCTGTGTCTTTAGTGATTGGTATAGCCTTTCCTACCATTGTCATGGGAGTACTTTTAATTCACCTCGACCAATAACTGAATCCATACTCCTTGTTAATTGTGGACACGTTGACAATATATATTCGTCACATTTCTACTGCTCATATCGGAATTTAGATTCGATGTCACACCATGGTGGAGTGTGACCCCCGAAGGGTCCACCACGTCACCATTTCTTAAGTGGACGGTCACGTCCTCTACGTTTTATACTCCAAAGTTAGGGACCCAGTCCTTCTAGGGGACCTCTTCCTTTACCGTTGGGTAACGTCATAAGAACGGACCTTTTGAGCTACTTGTCTCCTCCGACCTCCCGATGGTAGGTACCCCAACGCTTCTCAGTCTCTACTGATTCGCTGACCCGTGGGTACGTGGTGGAGTGTGACTAGTCTTACCGGTAGTAATTTTTCAGATCTTTATCTTTTACGACCTCTCCCGCACCTCTCTTCCCTTTGGAGGATACAAGAACCACCCTTACATTTAACCACTTCGATGACACCTCTTGTCATACCTTCAAGGAAATTTTTGATTTTTATCTGAATGGTATACTAGGTCGTTAGTGTGTGAACCCGTTTGTAGGTTTCTTTTGAGATTAAGTTTTTCTATGTACGTGTGATTACAAGTATCATCGTGATAGATATTATCAGTTCCGTACCTTCGTTAGCTTCACAGGTGACCGTCTACTTACTCACTTCTTCTGTACCATATACATGTGTTACCTATAATGACTTGGTATCTTTGCTCACATTATTACGGTAAAACATCGTTGTACCTACTGAATCTCTAATATAATTCACTTCATTCAATCTGTTTCTTTCCGTTTATGGTGTACTATAGTGAATGTCCACCGTAAAAAAATTTTTCTATGATTACTTGAATAAATGTTTTGTCTTTATCTGAGTTTCTTAAATACCAATGGTTTCCCGTTTACTCCTCTCCCTATTTAATCCTCGGTTCTGGTTGCACATGTGTGGTAGTATATATTTTATTTATTGGTTGTTACTGGATGACATATCGTGTCCCTTGAGATTAGTTACAAAATATTATTGGGTATTCCCTTTTATTAGATTTTTTCTTATATATACATACATATTGACTTAGTGACACCATATATGAACTTTGACTTTGTTGTGGCACTTTATTGATATGGAGTTAAAATTTTTTCTCATAACGGAAAAGTCTTTTCACTTTCACTTCAGTGAGTCAGCACACGCTGAGAAACGCTGGGGTACCTGACGTCGGATGGTCCGAGGAGGGAGGCACCCTAAGAGGTCCGTTCTCATAACCTTACCCAACGGTAAAGGAAGAGGTCCCATAGAAGGACTGGGTCCCTGACTTGGGACCAGAGGACGTAAGGTCCGTCTGTGAAATTGGAGACTCGGTGGTCCCTTCAGGGAAAAAGTCTTTTTCAACAGACATTAAGTCTAGAGTGTTCCTTTGTTCATTCGTTGTAAAGGGTCTGAAATTCCTGTTTACGTCCTCACTCTCCTCCATCCCTGCAAATACAGTAGACCCTTTAAGTTGAAAGTCACCAGAGGACCCATGTCCGACTCTACGGAAAGGTATTTGGAGAGGAGTAGTCCGAACGAGTCCCAAAGACGAGGTACCAGTACCCGTACCCAGAGGGTTTTCTCGTTTACAAAATTTATCGTTGGACTTGTTCAACCTCCGTGTCTTCCCACTCGGCCGTCAATTCTGACTTCTTCGACCCCGTTCCCGACCCACAGTGTGAAGTCATTTGAAGGTGTTTCGAGGTCGCGGGTCAGTGAAGCGAACACATCATTTTTGTCGTTCAGGTTAGCTCAGTCCTAATCTAGTTACTTCAGTAATAGATTTGTTGGAACACTTGTATTTGCCCCTACATTCTGAAGTCCTCACTTCAGGTCTTTAATAGAGATTGAAGTCTCTCTCACTTACCGAGAGTGTAGTGATGGAACTGTTCATTGTAAAGGTCTTTTAAAGTAAAGACGGGGGGTGTACGTATGTGGAAAAAAAAGAAAGTAGAGGAGTGAGTGATTGAGATAGAAGGAAAAGCGAGACAAAATAAAGAGTAAAGGAGGGACAAAAGGAGACAGAACCGAGGATTAAGAAGGATTTAAAGATCGAGAAAGAGAAATCTCATTAGTAAAAGGTAGAAAAATGACAGAAGAGAAGATGAGACAGATCCATGGAAAGGGGAAACAGAAAGTGAGTAAAAGAGAGGGAATGTTCGTGAAGGAGACACGAAGAGACGGAGAGACAGTGGGAGGAAGGTGAAGAACAAGACAGTCTAGGTCCCATCATAATCTCCTCCAGTGTGGTCTTGACGGTAGGTGGACCAAGAGTGAAACGAGTGGAGACCTCTGTGTACTCGGATATTTGGAGGGTGCTGGGGAGACCTAGGAAAGGTCTCTATACATAGACCTTTCTATGCATATTCCATATTCCCCCTCCTCCTACCTCGACCCACCCTCCCTACTGTCGAATAGTTATAGGTCCTCTGGGCCGTGGTAGATCGTCGACCTCCCTCAAACGACAGTCCGACATTTGGTGGGGGGTCATAGTACCCCGACCATCTAAAACACGCACTTGCACTACCCGAGTGTGTCCAAATAGTCGAAGACTCAATGACGTAGAGGGACTGTGTTAGAAGTTCGTCTTACACACTCTACTATGTTCTCCCTTTCTTCTCCTTTCCTTTCTTTAGGTCGAAAACTACACTGAAACGTTGGGACCCGGTCCCGTTCTAACGACGGAACGTCCAGATAAAAAGGTAGTATGTAAAGTAAGGTCTAGTCTTGGATTCAGCTAAGTGAACTAAAAAAAAAGTATGTAAATACACGGAAAAACTATAACTATGTTTTTATTTATCATGTCTTAGGTTAACGTCACACCAAGTAATTTTGTTAAAAATTTTAACGAACTCGTTAATCGGTTCTCTAGAAAATACAATTTCAGTGCGGACTTGTTAAATACTTAACCACTTCAGAAGTAATTTAGTCAATTAGTCCGCAGGTGACGAAATCGACAGTCCGGACCGAATCTACTAACGACCACAATGTACTTTGACAACTGTAAAACGAGACTCAGTCAGTCTGCACTACATAGTAGAACCAGTCTCTGGGTGGACGGGTAATCTTATTCCACGAGGACCTTTACACAAGTCTTGGACAAACCCACCCTCTTCTCATCAGGTACTCTTGTTACTTGGCAGGGGTGTGTCGATCCTGTCCGAGTCCGGTCTGTCCGTCCCAGGTGCCTCGTCTTTACCACCCTTTTTCTTCTCCGTCGTGTTCCCTTTCCCCTCCCTCTCTGGTCGTCGGAGCGTCGACGGTAAAGACACTTGGACGACGTATGTGGTGGGTGAGTCAGTGTGTCGAGGTTTCAGGACTTCTCACTGACGATTATAAGGGTAAGGTGTCCACTTCTTTGACTCAAAGGATCGTCAAGTGTCTTGTACTTGGAGTATGAAATATATGAAGTACTTAGAATAGAGAACATTAGTGGTGTTGGGGGAAACTTCAGAAAATGTTTACCCTTTTACCTCATCGAACGTCAACAAATTCTTGAACGGATCTTAGTTTGTCGACCTGTGACGTCTCGTACCGACTCGCGTCGACGTCTGTGACAGTGTGTCGGGAGGAACGAAAGGACCCTTGTCTCCCATCTCCGGTCGTCTCCCTCTTGGAGTGTGGCATGTCAGATGGCTCACAGTGGGGACTAAGTACCGATGTTTCGATAACGAGCTCTGGTCCGAAGGCAGTCACCGAAGGGCCTCCAAATCGACACCACTCCTTAGAACTACGACTATTTCAATTCAAAGTTAAGACGAAGGTCTTAAAAGACAGAAAAACATCGAACCTCTGACGCCCACCCCCACCCCCACCTCCACGCCCAATTCTTGACCCTCTCCAGTTCGTAGACTGGGTACTATCTCAGAGTTTGTACCCGAGCAAAATGATAACATTGATCACATGCCTGAGTCGACATAGGGAAGTTTAAGAATCCAGTTTCGGGATTGGGGTTCCTGGAGTCTTACACGGACGCAAACCTCTACATCGGAAATGTCTCACTAATTCAATTCTTTCTCACCCGAGACTGGGTCAGACTGACCACTGGAGTACTCTCGTCTACTCCTGTGTCTACACGTGTATCCCTCCTGTCACATCCCCATGTTCCCCCACTGGTAGAGGTTCCGTTCGGCTCTTGGGAGTCCTCCTCGACCGGGACTTCTGTTGAGTTAGAACCTGAACGTGGGAGGTCTTGGTACTCTGTTATTTTGGAAACGACTTCGGTGAAGTAGACGACACAATTCCGTCAGGGTCGTTTGAATGTATCGATCGTTATGTCTTGGTCTCTCCAGCGGGTCAAAGGGGCATAGAAGAGGTATCGACTTACGGAGATCTCTCCGGAATACAGTATTGTGTGATGCCAAACTGACCTACCTGGAATCAGCCGTTTCATTACAGAGACGAAAACTTATATGATAGATCCAATCAGTATTGAAAAGAAGGTTCATCATTCGCAGAAAATTAAAGTACCGACGTTAGTGATAGACGTCACTAAAACCTCGGGGGGGTTTTATTTCAGACTGTGACAAAGGTGACAAAGGAGTAGATAAAGGGTACTGCACTGCCCTGGTCTACGGTACTAGAAGCAAAAGACTTACAACTCGAAATCCGGTTGAAAAAGTGAGAGGAGAAAGTGAAAGTAGTTGTCCGAAAAATCAAGGAGAAGTGAAAGACGGTATTTCCACCACAGTAGACGTATAGACTCCAATAACTATAAAGAGGGCCGTTAGAACTAAGGTCGAAGACAAAGAAGATCAGGTCGTAAAGAGTAATACATGAGACGTATCTTCAATTTATTCATCCCACTGTTATGTGTCGGAACTACATGAGGAAAAGGATAAACCTTGGTCCGACAACAAGGTACAGGTCAAGATTGACGACGAAGGACTGGACGTATGTCTAAAGAGTTCTCCGTCCAATCCACCAGACCATAAGGGTAGAGAACTTCTTAAAAGGTGTCAAATAACACTAGGTGTGTCAGTTTCCGAAACCGTATCAGTTATTTCGTCTTTATCTACAAAAAGACCTTGAGAGAACGAAAAAGGTACTAGGTCGTCTACAACCGTTAAACTAGAGACCAAGGAGACGGAAGAGGTTTTGGTCGAACTTGTAGACCTTCAACGACTTCGGATCGAACCTCTTAAAACTCGTACTGAAATGATCGTACACTCTACTCACGTTAACATACCATCAAACTCGTATGCAACGTAACGGAAAGAAACCTTAACCTTACTTTTTACTGGAAAAGGTCAGGACACCGGTGACGACTCAAAAGGTTTAAACGACCGTATAACTCACGTCGTGAAAGTGTCGTAGTAGAAAGTCCTAAACTTTATCGAGTTGACCTTAAGGTAGTGGAGGTGATCGAAACAAGTATCACTACGAAAGGTTCCGGGTGACTGGAGTGTAAGGTCCTACAGACCGAGATCTAATCACTAGTGTGGTAGTACTAATAGATCCAGCACTTCTAGAAAAACATGACAAGAAGACACATAAGAACGGTGGAGAAGAATTATAGAAGACGAAGACAATCCAGGTCTGGTAAAGACAGGAAATAGCTCGGGTAGAAACGTACTTTACAAAGGAACCATAGAGATTAAAAGAACTTCTCTAGAGATCAGAAAGGGTAAGACAAGAAAAGGAGATAAAGAAACGCAACTAGTGACTTCTTCCGGAAGAATAGAGAAGAACGACAAGAGACCTTGAGACGTAAGTCTACGAATATAGAAAGGAAAAGAGGAAACGTAAAGGGAAGAGAAGAAAAGTGTCGAGAAACATTCCGGAAGGGTCCGGAAACATTTCGGTAAAACGAAAAAAACGTAAAGAAAAGGTACCCCTACCAGAACTAGGGACAGAGGACATGTTACAGTGTTTGGAGTAAGGTATCAAGTAGTCCGTGAGATAGATAGTCTAGTCAGGGAATTTAGATAAAGAGTGAAGGTGACATATTAGGATTCCCTAAACTAAATCCAGTATGGACTTACCAGATCACCAAAAGGGATGAAAAAGTTAAACTCAGACTGAAACCATTATTCCTCAAGTACTAGACTCGGTGTCAGTCGAGGACCAGAACAAAAACAACTGACATATCTCGAAGTAGTAGAAACCGACGTTTCTTATATTAGTTAGACTAAAACAACAACTGGTAGACACTACAGGTACACATCTCAGAAGAGAACACAAAAACCTTCTCCCACAAACGATGCTGGTCTCGTAAAAGAACCGTTTTGAAATAATCAGAAACGGGACGAAGTAAGGCGTAAGGACAATAAGGGCCACAAAGAACTGAAGGATGAAAACGTAAGGTCTGGGGATATTACTTTTCCTGTAGGAAAAACCCACAATCAAGATTTTCCAGAACATCTAGAAGTATTTTGGCAAGTGAAAGTCGAAGAAGTCGCAATGACCAACCCCGTATCTGAACCTAATGGCACTATAACTTACCAAACGGAACCTCTGTTTGTCTCTAATAAGACAGTAAAAACTCTAACGTAGGTTCATGACGTAAAGTCTGAGAAAACAACTGGTACTACCGATGAGGTAAAGAAGACTCCCTAAGGACGGATGTCATCATCTATATTACCAGTAGACTCAATTTAAGTGGGTAAGGTCAGGTAAAATCAAGTGACTAAGGATCTTACAGCTGCAAGTGAGAACGGTAGAGGACAAACTGGCGAAGGTTAAACAGAACTAAGTACCTGGACTGTAAGGTCCAAGGATACGTTATACCGAGAAATGTCGTAGTCTAGAACGAAGATAGTGGTCAGTGTAGGTGTCGACCTATAACAAAAACGAACCGACGTAGGGAAGTAAGAAAGACCTCAATAAAGAGGTGACTAGAGGTCATCGTATAACCAGTGGATTACTGTACCCCTCAAGGAGAGAACCATAGGAGAGTAAAACGGAAAAGTATGACAAGTACCCCAAGAGTTCCGTTCTTGTGACATCACCAAACGGTAAGGGAAGAGGTCACCTGGTGTAAGACAGTCTGGAGAGGTGGTACTGGACGGGTAGAAGCCAACGGGGTGCCCGTACCGAACCAAAGTGACTCAATCTCTTCCGACATCAGGATCACACTAATCTGACTGATCAAAAGACACTAATACCAAAGTCACACAGACGGGAGACTACGGGAGAACGTTGTGGATAGTAGAATTAACTCAAGGAGAATGGAACTCGTACCCCATAGAGAAGTGCCGACGAGGTCGTTTCGTGGCGACGACGAGGAATGGAACCTACTCCCCATAGAGGAGTGGCACGGGAAGGACTGGAAGTCGCACCCTATCGAGGAGATCCGGGAGGATACGGGCGTGTCGGTGGCGAGGAGCTCAACGAGGAGGGTTGGCGGTGGGGACCGGAGTCCTCGGTGGGGACGGAGGTCGCGTCCTACCGAGGAGTCCCGGTGGCGGGGACCGGAGTCCGCGCTCCACCGAAGAGGGTCGGCGGGGACTGGAGCCTGAACCCCATCGAGGAGAGCCGACGGAGGGGACCGGAGTCTGTACCCCATCGAGGAGAGCCGGTGGCGGGGACCGGAGTCCTCGCTCCACCGAAGAGGGCCGGCGGGGACTGGAGTCAGAACCCATCGAGGAGAGCCGACAAGGACGCGGCACCGTCGGACCGTGAGAGCCGACGACGGGGACTGGAGCCTACACCCCATTGAGGAGAGCCGACGCGACGCGGGCCAGCGTCGGGTGCGAATCACGCGGCCCAGCGTCGGCGGGTGCGACAGCGTCGGCTAGAAGGGGAATAACCAGTTGACAGAAGGGGTGATCCTATCCCTGAGGTACTTCCTGGAACGTCCACAGAGGTCTCGAGTGGGTCAAGGACCGGAGTCCGTTCAAGATAGTTTGTCTACCTGATTAATTGATTAGGTGGAGAAATTTCATAAGTCTCTCGTTTGTACTTTCACTAAGGCAAACAGTTCTATAAAACTCCTAGACCGAAGACGACCAGTCAGAGAAAGAGTAAGGATCTTGACTTTATGGGCAGAGGGGGATAAAACACCTCACAGGGACTTACTTCTCGACAGTTGAGACGTTTTGTGTAGAGGAGACTGTGTGTCACACGTGATCTGAATTACGAAGTTAAACAGAGGAAGCTTCTCACTAGGGGCACGCAGGTCTCATAGTGACCTTTACAGTGAAAGTGTGGTAGAAGGGGTACCCTCGTGGGTCTCCGACAGAAACACTTAGTATTCCTGACTCCTCGTCGTTGTTCTCACTCTATACTCTGTCTTGTCGACACGTCAGGAGAAAGTGAACACTTAAAGAGGAAAACTTTTTTTTACATCCTCTAACAGGTATTCCTGTGTTCTTTATTAAAAATTTACATAATATTCCAGTAGATTCATCTTTAAAGAGGAATAAAATTCTTTTCACATCCTTCAACAGGTATTTCTTTGTTGGAGATAAAAATTTACAAAATACTCCAGTACATCCATCAACGTCTCTCCTTTGTTAAACAGAATTGATTTAGGATCTCACCGTGTATAAAGAAGGACACGAGGATCCCCAGAGACAAAGTCCCCAGACCTTGTGTACTAATTGATCTCTTTTTCACCCTCCCCGTCCATTCACCTTCGAGGACGGGGGTGAAGTATGAGGTCACGAGAGTAACGAGGAGGAGAGAACTAACCGCGATTACGACTGGGGTCTCTACAAACGGTACGGAAACCCGGTGTCGGGGTGGAGAGAAGGGAGACCTTAGACTCCGGAATTCGCTACCCTAGTACATATAGGGAAATATGTGAGTGGTGGATAGAGTCACGAGTCGTGTGGTATCCCACGGTAGACACCCGACGACTTGACTTTGAGTCGTCTACACTTTCGACGGGTCTCTCTTCCTTAAAAGACCTCGGGAAAGTTCCACTCCCTCATTCACTTCATTCACTTTCAGTGACCCACCACAGACTGAGAAACACTGGGGTACCTGATATACGTCAGGTACCTTAAGAGGTCCGATCTTATGAACTTACCTATCGGAAAGGGAAGAGGTCTCCTAGAAGAGTTGGGTCCCTAGTTTGGGTCCAGAGGGTGAAACGTCCACTAAGAAATGGTCGACTCAGTGTTCCCTTCGGGTTCTTATGACCTCACCCATCGGATAGGGAAGAGGTCCCCTTAACTTTGTCCCAGAGGACGTAACGTCCGCCTAAGAAATGGTTGACTCGATACTCCCTCATTTCCTCATTGAATTTCCGTCTTATGACCGTTTACTTTTCCTCCATTTCTCTCCTACCAGACGTACGGGGACAGTCACCATTTACCACTTTAACCAAGAACACCACATTAGGTTCCAAGTACGTACGAGTCAGTGCAAACTGAGAAACACTGGGGCACCTGACATCGGGTGGTCCGAGGAGACAGGTACCTTAAAGGGTCTGTTCTTATGACCTTACCCAACGGTAAAGGAAGAGGTCCCCCAGAAGGGTTGGGTCCCTAGTTTGGATCCAGAGGACGTAATAGCATACGAAATAAAATGAAAGCACCTTAAAGTTCGAGTATCAGGTTTATTACTCAAACCCTGAAAGCGTCCATAGTCTTAACTAAACTACGTACAAAACCAAGACTATTTTTCCCTTCAGATCTCTCTCCATCCTCTTGTTCTTGAATCAGTCGATGTTACTACTTACTGACAAAGTAACCCGGTACTGGGAGGGTGCCACGATACGTGTTCGTGTATATCGTTTTCGTGCACGACACTTACGGTTTTGTCTTCAGATGATTCCAGTGAGAGTGTTTTGACGGTTTTATACACCTCGTGGTGTCCTTACCTGTCCTAACAAATGCTTATATCCATTTGTATCAACACCGATTATCTAAAAAGGTAGAGACACACTCGTACACAGACACAACCCATACCACACATACACAAACACTTACACGTACTCACGCCTACACACACACTACCCTCTCTGGTCTCACCCACCCAGAACACCCACGAGTTTGAACGTCCAAAGAGTTTACACTATTAATTCCTAGAGCCCCTCTTTCTGAGTGTTCAGGTGTCTCTATTCCCCGGTACGGGGTCTGTCTTCGATGGGGTGTCCACGGGTTCAAACTAACATGTACCTCTGTGTGTTGGACGTTCTTCGAGAGTGGAAAGGGGTACTCTCAGTGTAGACTGAAGAGGAGGTATTTTTTGGGACAGACAAGTTGTGACACCAAAGGTGTGTCCTCTCGTATGACTGTCATCACCCACAGTCGCCGTAATATTTAGCAACAATACTTGATAGTCTTTTCGTTACACTTCTATAAATAGTTCTCACAATTTTTACGAAGATGATAAATAAGATTAGTAAAGGGAGGATCCATTAGATTGGATCCTTTTGTTAGGTTGTATGTTTAGTTATAAAGACATGTTCTAAAACTGGTTTTTGAGTAAATACCTTTTTAATACTTGTTGGACTTAAAGGTTATATCACGTTGGTGACGTACTTTGTAACACTCAAGGTTTTTCCTATGAATTTTTCTGGAAAATTTGTACATTTTAAGGCTTCTCTGTCAAACTATATTCTTCCTACTAAAAATTTCGATAATGTCCTACTGTTTATATCTTTTTATGTTTCTTTTTTATATTTTCCTTTATTACTTTTACACTCGTCACTACCGAAGACCAACTACTCTATGACTTTAAAGATGAAAAAGGTTTAAAAGAGATGAAAGGATTAAAAGACATTACTAGAACACAATAAAACATTAGTATGTTTTTATTTGTAATTCATAAGTTCCAGTCGAACGAGGGGTTCCCTTAAGGAGAAACGGAGATAAGTCCAGAGGATTTCGACACACTAACACTAACCTTTGAACAGTAGCTATCCCTCTATCGTTGAAAGACAAAAACAGGATGTAGATTACGGAATTTTTTTTTTTGGGATTTTTAGTATGTTGTTTTTAACATGTCGAGTTATTTAGTGATGTTTCGTTCGTCGTCACATTGGACTGGGTCCAGTTCTCTTTCTTATGACGCCGTAGGTCTAAGTGAGAAGTACGTGAACGGATTAGTATCATAAAAGGGAGGTCGAGTTTGGTAATATAGTGAAAATTGTGAGAAAAATATAAAGGATAAACAATTTAACATCTTTATCTTAGTAAACCAAAATGAGAGAACGTAGACTAAAGGATGTGAGTCGCAACGAACACTCTAGAGAAGTTCAGAGAAATCGGTACCAAACAAGATAAAGTGACGTCATGATACTTAAGAAAAACACCATCCTTATAAGTAGTTAAGATAATAGACAAGTGGATGGGACGGGGAGTGGATGAGATAACTACAGTTTATATTCATAATAAATATGAGTATGAATACAATATTTATATAAAGGGACGACCGAGTCTACCATTTCGTAGACGGATGTTACACCCTTTCGGTCCAAGTTAGGGACCCAGTCCTTCTAGAGGACCTGTTCCTTTACCGTTGGGTGAGGTCATAAGAACGGATCTTTTAGGGTACCTACCTCCTCGGACCATCCGATGTCAGGTGACGATGACGATGATGATGGTGGTACTTGTAGACTTACATCAGAGAACACCATGGACGCGTACGTAAATATAACACATGTATTGATCCTCACCCTAACGGTCCATTTTCCGATTCTTATATGAGGTGAACATATAGAGTAATAAATAAGAGTTTTCAACATGACTAAATGTGAGTGATCTCCACCATCCCCACTGATTACGCGGCATAGGAGTGGTCATAGTCCACAATGGAGAAAAATCAAAATCCGTAATTCTTCCCTCCTACCAACTTTTGGATAATAGTATGTAAAGTTAACGTAAAGGAACTAATAGTTGCCCCGACGTCTGTACAAATAGTCAATAAGTCTATACGACAAACACTGACCAGGAAAGTTCAGTGAACGGGTACAAAAGATAACCCAATATACAGACAAAGAGTCACTATATATATTTATAAAGTACAGAAAATCTATACGTGGGAAGTAACCAAAAAAGTTTACAACTTTGTAGAAAAGTGTAAGACACCGAACGTAAAAGTAAGAAAATGTCACGAAAGGTTACTTGTCTTCGAGAATTTACATTACCTTAGGTTAAACAGTTATAAAAGGAAATACCGATCACTAAAGCTCAGAAGACATTCAAAAGGGATAGTACTTAAGTACTCCAATAGAAGTGTATAGTAAAAGATTTTCGAAACGAAAGACAGAAAGTGTAAATCTCGAAGGTAGTTTCACTTTAATTAAAAATAAATACAAAATCCCTTCTACAGTAAAAGGGTTTACCCATAAGTTAATAGGACCGGGGTAAATGTTTCTGTGACAAGAAAAGGTAGGGAGAAAACCATGGTTTTATCAGTATTTAGTTCACAGGTATATATGTAACCCTTCAAAGACCCAAGAGAAAAGGTAGTGTCACCTGATAGAGATAGAAACTCGGTTGTATTGTGAAATAATCAATGATATCGAAATACTATGTAGAATTGTAGACTTCATTGTTCAAATAGATGGGACAAAACCGGTAGACTTAAAATATATGTGTGAATTACTACGATTTCGACTTTGAGGTCATAAAACCGGTGGAGTACGCTTCTCACCTGAGTAACCTTTTCTGAGACTACGACCCTCCCTAACTCCCGTCCTCCTCTTCCCCTGCTGGCTCCTACTCTACCGACCTACCGTAGTGACTGAGCTACCTGCACTCAGACTCACTTGAGACCCTCTACCACTACCTGTCCCTCCGGACCGCACGACGCTAAGTACCCCAGTGTTTCTCAGTCTGTGCCGACTCGCTCACTTGACTTGACTTGACTTGACTTCAAATTAATATTGTCTTACTCCGTCGTTCCGATCCTACCCTCATGACATCTCTAAAGCTAATCTTAGAGTAACTTGGATGAGTAGATAGACCCCGACTAAGTGAGAACTGTTATACCTTAGAAGGTCAGCTAGGTGAGACATAAGACAAGTTGAGCCGGAGGGATTAAAAGAACTAAAAACAAAGACTACCGAACAATAAACACATATCTTTGTGGTGTCTAAATACTCATAATTAATTCGTAGAACGTTGAACTGACTTCAGTAATTATCAAAGACCAACGTAGATCGTATAGCGGACGTTCGTCGCCGTCAACATCAAGAAAAAAGGCCGAACCTAAGGAAAATAAATAAAAAACACAAAGTAACGACACCGATCCTGGAGGTCATGATACAATTTATTTTCACCGTTCTCAGTCATAGGAGCAGGACAAGGACTAGAATTTCTTTTTAGAAAGTCGAAAAAGGGTATTTATCTTACGAGGGACACCCAAAAAGTACATACCAGAAGTAATACGACTCCATGTAAGGGGGATATGGGTGAAACGACTCCGGGTCAGACACTTTGTAACTCAAAGTAGTTTTGGAAAAAGACATAGTCTATAACTCTACCTATTCAACAAAAATGGAAAGTTAGATAATTACATCAGATAGTACAAACAACTAAACGTGGGTCCCTATTTAGGGTGAACTAGTGTCACTTTTACATAACAACTTAAGTCAAACAATTACAAAACAAGTCTTAAAAAAGTAGACATAAGTAGTCCTTGTAAGAAGATATCAAAACAAAAGAACACCATCAGAACAGACCGAACCACACTCCCTTTACGACCGGAATATTTTCACTTGACCCTTTACAAGAGAAGATACAAAACTTTCTCAGACTCCTTCTAACCGTAATTAAGAAGAAATTTATGAACTATCTTAAGTGGTCTTCTGTTAGACCAAGATCTAAAAAGAAACAACCCTCAAAGAACTAATAACTAAGTTAGAAGAATGAGTAATTATTCTTAAAGACAGGAAATAAATCAAAACCATCCAACATGTAAAGATCCCTATATAGGTATTCTTCGGACAATTATTATGTCTCATAAGTTAAACAACTGTATAATAACAAGTATCCCCAGAGAATACTAGTAAACATAAAGACACCAAGTCAATATTACGGTGAAGAAAGTGAAAAATAAAAGAGTAAAGACCAAAATAGATAAACCTAGAAAAAGAAAAAAGAATCACATCAATTTCCAAACAGTTAAAACGAATAAAAAAATTTTTTCCAACCAAAGTAACTGGAAAGGATGATAAAAGGACCAGAGACAAAGTAAATAAGGAGTGTGTGTCGAGACAAGCACGCGAGTCAGTACGGGTTGAGAACCACTGGGGTACCTGACATCAGACGGTCCGAGGAGGCAGGTACCTAAGAGGGTCGTTCTTATGACCTCACCCCACGGTAAAGGAAGAGGTCCTATAGAAGGACTGGGACCCTAACTTGAGTTTAGAGAATGTAGAGGACGAAACTGTCCGTCTCAGAAATGACGATCGCGAGGGGCCCTTCGGGGAGGAAACAAGGACGAGATTAGAATTAATAAAGGAAAAAGAGATTGAAACTCAAATATAAACAGGAACAAAAAGATCAAGGAACTTCACATATCAATCCAACGAATAATCTCTAACAAAAGAGTTACATCCACAAATAACATCATTTGAAGAGATAGTCCTGACAAAAACGACGTAAGGTATTTAAAACCGTATAAAATAAAAGCCAAAATAAACAAAGTTCTATGTGATCAATGGAGAATGAACACTAAAGTGAAAGGTATCGAAGTCAACGGGACCAGTTGGCACCAAACTTTTATAATTTACCTTTGAAGGTCTTTATGTACTAAGTATTCGAAAATTAACACTCGGTAAAATCACCACACTACTTTAAAACGTGACAGGACGAGACAGGACAGACCCTACATTTAGTAGGGAAACAAGTCGTATAGGGAGGGTAATCAGTGAATCATCGATAAATCCAATCGTCTAGGCGACAACATCATAACGTCCCAAACACTGGTTCTTTGGGAACAAACTGAATTATTACCGAGACTTTGTGTTCTCGTCACTACGGTATTTACGAAGGAAATTCACTTTTCCACTTTCAAAAGTTAAACTATTCCTTTCTTTTTCTTAACAATTCGAGATACCTTCTTACTTAGAAGATACCACTGTTTTCATTTTCTTTAAGTAAAAACGACAGTGTGGATTTTGACGTTTTTGATTCACGGTGTCACGTACTTTTGACGAATTAATCCCCCTTTTCCGTAAATTGAACACGTTATTCTATAAAAATATCTTTATATATGGTGTAAGTGTATTGAAAATAATGTCATAAAACAATATCAAAAAGGTAAAATAATAATAACAACAATTGGTGAATATCACGGATTAAATATTTAATCCGAAATAGTATCCATACAGATATGTTCGTTTTTGTGTCATATATTTCCCAGGTCATGAGAGACACCAAAGTCCGTAGATGACTCCCAGAACCTTTTATAGAGAGTACTTACTTTCCCTTAATGATATACAAAATAAAGAAATAACTAAAGAAATAACTGGGTAACCAATAAGTCTTCACACGACAACTAAACGTGTATAATCACTTAAAAGGTTAAAAGGATAATAATTAAGAATCAAAGTATAGTAACACAAACTTTTTCTGTTGACTATACTAAAGTCAAAAGAATTTTAACGAGTCTGAACGAAACACTAGATTATATACTACATAAGACCCCTTACAAAGTACGTGTGAACTCCTCTCACACAAAAGACGACGACAACGTACCTTATGAGACATATACAGACAATCCAATTAAACTAAATTTCGTACCAACTTCAGGTCGTAAGAAACAACTGAAAGACAGACCTACTAGGTAGGTAACAACTCTCGCTCCATTACTTCCTACTAACGTAACGACAGACAAAGAGGGAAGTGTGGACAAAACGACAACAAATCAGAGATTCAACACAGACTGAGAAACACTGGGGTACTGGACGCCGTACGGTCTGAAGGGGCAGGAAGTAAGAGAGGGACACAAACGAGTTTGAGTACAGGTAACCCATTCACTATGGTAGGTTGGTAGAGTAGGAGATAGTAGGGGAAGAGAACGGAAGTTAGAACGGAAGTTGGAACGGTCGTAGTCCTAGAAAAGGTTACTCAGTCGTCCACCGGTATCGTAACCTCGAAGTGGAAGTCGTAGGTAGGAAGGTTACTTATAAGTCCTGACTAAAGAAGATCCTACCTGACCAAACTAGAGGAACGTCAAGTTCCCTGAGAGTTCTCAGAAGAGTTCGTGATGTTACTTTCGTAGTTAACAAACCACGAATCGGAAGAAACTCCAGGTTAAAAGAGTAGACATGTACTGATGACCTTTTGTTATCAAAACTGACATACCTTGAAATAGTCGTTTTGCCATAGAGACGAACAATTATTACGACAGATCCAAACAGTACCGAAAAGAAGGTTCTTCGTTCGTAGAATAAAACATCGACGTCAGTGGTAGACGTCACTAAAACTTCGGGTTCTTTTATTTTATAGTGATACCGGTAACAAAAGAGTAGATAAACTGTACTTCACTACCCTGGCCTACGGTACTAGAATCAAAAAACTTACAACTTAAAATTTGGTCCAGAAAGTGAGAGGAGAAAGTGGGAGTATTCTCCGAGAAAGCAAGGAAAAACGAAAGACGGCAATTTCACCATATTAGAAGTACAGACTCCGACAACTATAAAGAGGGTTGTTAAAACTAGGTCAAATACTAAGTAAGTCGGGTCGTAAATCGTGCTACATGAGACATATAGTCCCGAAGGGTCTGCTGCGATTACCATTTCTTGGGCGGACGACTACGTCCTCTGCATTCTCTACACCCAAACTAGGGACCCAACTTTTCTCTGAGACCTCCTCCTTTACCGTTGAGCGGTATCATAAGAACGACCTCTTAGGGTACCTGTCTCCTCAGACCACCCGATGTCAGGTATCCTAGTGTCTCAGTCTGTACTGACTTCACTGAATCGTACGTGAGACTTATATTCAATTTGTTCGTCCCACTGTTATATGTACGAACTACATCAGGAAAGGGTTAAAACTTTGTCAGTTAACAAGGTACAGGTCAAGATTCACAACAAAGAACAGTACGTATGTCCAAAGAGTCCTCTGTCCATTCCACGAGACCATAAGGGTCCTCTATCCATTGCACCAGACCATAAGAGTGTGGACAACTATAAACGAATTAGATAAATCTAAGAGGTTACAACTCACACATATATAAAAGTCAACAAGATAGAAAAACCACGTAACTGACGAAATAGTAATATATCACTGGAAGGGACAGAGGACAATGTCTAAAAATGATTTTCAAAGTAAACACGTTATATTATATCGATAAATATAAGAGAAAATCAAGGTAAACGTACATTATAAAAAGGTAGAGGAATGAACCCCAGATAAACAAAAGAACTTCGACTATACTCGGAGAACACCCGTCACATATCAACCTATAACGAAAAAATAGGTCAGTGAGATAAGGAAAACTAAGTAAATATAATTTTCGTAATAACTATTCATTCATGAATGATTAGGGGAGAATAATTGACAAAATACCCATTAAACAACAAGGAAAGAACAAAAGAAAGAAACCCTTAACCAGTAAAAAGTATCACCATACGAAAGTAAGAGAAGAGAAAGAGAGAAACATAGATGACACCTAAAAACCAAATGTCAATGGTATTTCGAATTTATTTTGTACAATACCCATATTTTCGAGTAAAATTTGACTATTAAGTTGAAATTAACACAAGTTTTGGGATGGGAAAGGGTGGGGAAACGTGTAAAGTATATAAAAATACGGTATTAAAAGTACAAAAATATAACACACGAGTAATGGTTTAATCGTTATTAGACATCGATATTAATAAAAACTATGATAATAAGAAATCGGAAATTTGATCTCAATTCACTAATTATGTGATAGTATAATATATTTCATAAAGATTAAACTGATACATAAATAGAAATAGTGTAACAAAATATAAAAGTATGTGAAAGTACAATGATTAACGTAGGTGAGTAAAATCGAACTCCTTGAGGAAAGTCATAAAGAATAGTCAGACCAAATCAGCACTATTCGGTGGAGTGGGAACAAAGAGATCCTTTCAAAAAGAGAGGGAATAAAAAGTTTATTTTGAAACTATTCTATAAGAACTAACGGTCAAAAAGAAAGGTCGTCAAACTGATATAGTAGGGTGAGAGAGGACCGGACGTTCCAAAGAAGACTCTTTAAGTGACAATTCTCAAGACAATCGTTTCCTATTCGTTCCACTTTTCTGTCGGAAGTCTTACCCTCTTTTATTATCGTTTACTTCGTTGACTATTTGTTGTTTAGAGTTTTTATATGTTCCTTGAGGACGTCGAGTTAAGGTCTTTTTATTTACTGGGTTAGTTTTTTACCCGGTTTCTTGATTTGTCTGTAAAGAGGTTTCTTCTGTATGTCTACCGATTGTTTTGTACTTTTCTACGAGTTGTAGTGAGTAATAGTCTCTTTACGTTTAGTTTTGGTGTAACTCCATGGTAAAGTGTGGTCAGTCTTACCGACACTAGGTTTTAGGATGTTCGCTATTTACGACCTCTCCCACACCTCTTTTCCCTTGGGAGAATGTTACAACCACCCTTACGTTTGATCGTGTCGGTGATACCTCTTGTGACACCTCTAAGGAATTTTTTGACCTTTATCTTGACGGAATACTGGGTCGTTAGGGTGACGACCCGTATGTGTGGTTCCTTTGGTCTTAACTTTCTCTGTGCACATGGGGTTACAAGTAACGTCGTGACAAATATTATCGGCCCTGTACCTTCGTTGGATCTACAGGTAGTCGTCTGCTTTCCTATTCTTTCGACACCATGTGTATGTGTTACCTCATAATGAGTCGGTAACTTTTCTTATGTAAACTTAGTCAAGATTACTTCACCTACTTTGACCTCGGATAATATGTCTCACTTCATTCGGTCTTTTTTTTTTTTTTTGGTGGTCATGTCATATGATTGTGTATATATGCCTTAAATCTTTCCACCATTGCTATTGGGACATACGTTCTGTCCTCTTCTCTGTGTCTACATTTCTTGTCAGAAAACCTGAGACACCCTCTCCCTCTCCCACCCTACCAAACCCTCTTACCGTAACTTTGTACATATTATAGTATATTCTTTGCTTAGTGGTCAGATCCAAGCTACGTCCTATGTCCTACGGACCCCGACCACGTGACCCTGCTGGGTCTTTCTATCATACCCCTCCCTCCACCCTTCCCCCAAGCCCTAACCCTTGTGCACATGTGGACACCGTCTAAGTACAACTACATACCGTGTTGGTTATGTCATAGCATTTCATTTTATTTCATTTTTTTTTTTTTTTCTTTTTTTTTCTTTTTCTTTTGTTTGAATACCATTGGTTCTCCCTTTCATCCCCTATTTGACCTTCTAGTCCTAACCGTATATGTGTCATGATATACATTTTATGTATTGATTATGCTTGGATAACAAGTCAAGTCAGCGAGTCAGCACAGGTTGAGAAACGCTGGGGTACTCAGCGTCGTACGGTCCGAAGGGACAGGTAGTGGTTGAGGGCCTCAAGTGGGTCTGAGTGCAGGTAGCTCAGTCACTACGGTAGGTCGGTAGAGTAGGAGACAGCATGTGAAGAGGAGGACGGGGGTTAGGGAGGATCGTAGTCTCAGAAAAGGTTACTCAGTTGAGAAACGTACTCCACCGGTTTCATGACCTCAAAGTCGAAATCGTAGTAAGGGAGGTTTCTTTAGGGTCCCGACTAGAAGTCTTACCTGACCAACCTAGAGGAACGTCAGGTTCCCTGAGAGTTCTCAGAAGAGGTTGTGGTGTCAAGTTATCGTAGTTAAGGAGTCACGAGTCGAAAGAAGTGTCATGTTGAGAGTGTAGGTATGTACTGGTGGTCTTTTTGGTATCGGAACCGATCTGTCTGGAAACAACCGTTTCATTACAGAGACGAAAACTTATACAATAGAGTAAACCAGTATCGAAAGGAAGGTTCCTCATTCGGAGAAAATTAGACTACCGACGTCAGTGGTAGAAGTCACTAAAAGCTCGGGGGTTTTTATTTCAGACTGTGACAAAGGGGCAGATAAACGGTACTACATTACCCTGGTCTACGGTACTAGAAGCAAAAGACTTACAACTCGAAATTCGGTTGAAAAAGTGAGAGGATAAAGTGAAAGTAGTTCTCCGAGAAATCAAGGAGAAGTGAAAGACGGTATTTCCACCACAGTAGACGTATAGACTCCAATAACTCTAAAGAGGGTCGTTGGAACCAAGGTCGAACACGAAGAAGGTCGGGTCACAAAGAGTACTACATGAGACGTATCTTCAATTTATTCGTCCCACTGTTATATGTCGGAACTGTATGAGGAAAAGGATAAACCTTGGTCAGACAACAAGGTACAGGTCAAGATTGAGAACGAAGGACTGGACGTATATCCAAAGAGTTCTCCGTCCAGTCCACCAGACGATAAGGGTAGAGAAAGTCTTAAAAGATGTCGAATAACACTAGGTGTGTCAGTTTCCGAAACCGTATCAGTTATTTCGTCTTTATCTACAAAAAGACCTTGAGAGAACGGAAAAGGTACTAGGTCACCTACAACCGTTAAACTAGAGACCAAGGAGACGGAAAAGATTTTGGTCGAACTTGTAGACCTTGGATAACATATCGTGTCGTTTATGTCATGAGACACTACCTGTTATTCCCTTTTTTTTTTCTCAACTTTTTTTCCCAAGACAATGTTAAGAGAACTTACACTCCTTTATAAAAAAAAAGAGAACAACGAATTTTAAGAGAAAAACGGAAACTAAAATCTGTTAAAACAATATTACACAGAACTTCTTCTTGTAAAACTCAACTTTAAAATCCCTTGAATCTCTGAATTACTTGAACCTACAGATTTAGAGAAGGGTCTAAACCCTCCAGGAGTCGGTGATAAACCTAAAGGGTCCACCACAATCACCATTTCTTAGACGGACGGTTACGTCCTCTACATTCTCTAAGTCCAAACTAGGGAGCTAGTCCTTCTGGGGGACTTCCTCCCGCACCGTTGGGTGAGGTAATAAGAACGGACCTCTTAGGGTACCTGTCTCCTCGGATCGTCCGATGTCGGGTATCCCAATGTTTCTCAGTCTGTACTGACTTCGCTCAATCGTCGTCGTCGTTGGTGATAAAGAAGTTCTAAAGACGGGGAAAGAGGGAGAGAAGAGGAAGACTCTGTGATTATTACACATCTAACAAGAGAATTATCATAACATATCAAGTACATCCGAAAGAAATGAAGAAAAGTAAAATAAAAGAAACAAAAGGGACCGACCTATTAAGTTTTAACAGACAGAAGTCTCTAAGAAAGAAGACGAACTAGGTCAGACGACGACTACAAGACATAATGTAAAAAAACGTAAAGTATGTGACATCAGAAGACGAGGTCTTAAAGATAAACTAAGAAAAACTAAAGATGGAGACACAATTTGAACACAACAAACACATAAAATAACTTAACGGAAAGACGCAAAAGAACATTGAGTAACTCGAGAAGTTATAAGAACGGAACTCTTAGGGTACTTGTCATACTCGAAGGAATTCTGATATCATTTAAGGAACCCTTTGAACGACTAGTGGTAAAGAAACCCAGTCGGTGACCTTTCGATAAAACTTGGAGACCACTACAGTAAAAAGTAACTCAGAAGTACAAGGAATTTCAAAACATAACAACAGAAGTGTAAATTTCTTTGTCAGTAGAGGAGGTCAGAAATGACTGACCGGAGAAACTATACAGGATCGAGTCTAAAAAAAGGAGGTTTTTTTTTACACACGACTTAGAAGAGGTGACTGAGGGTCTGAAGGAGTTTCCATGAGAGTAGGAATCTACTGACAATCTTTGTCGGAAGAAAGTCTTCTGTTATCCTTTGAGGATAAGACGGTAAAACTACTGTAGACGGACTTCGTCACGGAAGTCCAGAAATTAGTCAAAACCTCTTATGAATCGGAAATTGGAACAAAGCTTTTAACGAAGACTCGGAGAGAGATAGAAAAGGTGAAAACCTTGACCATCCTAAAGAAGAGACAGACCACAAAACACACCGGGAATACGACACAAAAGAGTTTTGTCAGTCCCAAATACAGATAATTACAATACACAGTGGAATAAATCGTGAAAAAGGTATAAATTATTCCATAATACGGTTTTACTCGGTCCTGTATAAACTGTTTAGAGATATCAAGTTAAAGACGGTATCTGTAAACTCTCCAAGTATACTTAAATTCTTTTAAGAGTAAAAGGATCCACCAATTTAAACTCTATCCTTGTCGTTGTTGGATAAAAGAACTGAGAAAAGGTCTACACTAAGTTATGTGGGGGAAGGAAAATTCTTGTTATAAGTCCCCTTAGACGTACCCTTTCTTTCATACGAAACAAGGTTCCTCGATCCCAGTTGATTGAGAGAAGTGAAAAATCTCCGTTACCATTTTCATCAACCGTAGGGACATGATCGACTAGTGACTTCGGTCAGGGTACTGCACGCGAAAACTCCCATACCCCGACGGTCCTGTGACACTCCCCTCGACCACCCTTACACCCTTCGATGTATAATCTACGTGCACCGTCTACGCACGTCTGCCTCGTCCGGTCAGTAACTCGTCGCCTCGTATCAGGCTTGCGACAATGACGACGACAAAACGGAATAACAGACCACACTCGCATCTTCACGAATAAAATAACAAACCGTTAAAAAAAAAGTTTAAAATGTTATTCGGGAAAACAGTCGTTACTCACTTTCGTAATCAGTGAATCGGTACAGACTAAGAAACACTGGGGTACCTGATATCGGGTGGTCCGAGGAGACAGGTACATTAAGAGATCCGTTCTTATGACCTCACCCATCAGTAAGGGAAGAGGTCCCCTGGAAGGACTGGGTCCAGAAGACGAAACGTCCACCTAAGAAATGACAGACTCGGTATCCCTGTAGGATTTGTTGTTATTTACATATAAATTAGTTTAATTCATCGTTTAAAAGTAAAGAGTTCTGTCAACTACCGAACACATTGAGTACATACTACAAACAGTAATTATACGTGTTATCCCCGACACCCGAAGGGACCACTGAGTCACCTTTTCAGGTGGACGGTTACGTCCTCGGTGTCCAAACTAGAGACCCAACCCTTCTAGAGGACCTCTTTCTTTGCCATTCGGTGAAGTCCTAAGGACGGACCCTTTAGGGTACCTGTTTCTTCGGACTACCTCAGTTTTTGTCAACCTGTGTTGAATCGTTGATTCGTTGTCATTGTCATCCCCGACATAGCGACTGGTGTAACTTAAGTCTCCCGATCTGTACGACCTTCCCTCGGTCGTAGATGAAACTTTCAATCAGTAGTGAAATTCTTCTGAGACAGGATTTTACTGTGAAATTATAATGTACTCGTCTTCAAAATAAATGTACTTGACATACTTCGTTCTGAGTAGATGAAGTTTATTGACTAGAAGATTTAATTAAAATGAAAAAACAGACTTTTCATTTTAATACACTGTGAACAATGAAACCGTTTTCTCTTTGAAACTTTTGTCTATTCATTATGGTCATTATATTCTGACAGTAGTCTAAGAAGTTTTTCTTATAGAGTCGTTACTACACATAAAGTATGAGAAAGGTAGTTTCATCTCGAAAACCTTCAAGTGAGGTAGTACTACTTTGTAGACTGTAGTAACATTTATGATGACATTGACTCACTTTTTTTTTAGTCGTAATTTTTCTTTTAGTAAACACACCACTAATATGTCTATATTTAAAAATGTTTTGTACCATAAAAGAAATCTTACTAAGAGAATAATTAATTCTTATAAACGATGTTGAACACCAAACGTGTATGAAGAATTTATACAGACATTTTCGACACGATAAAATGGTTTCTCTTTACCATTCGTAGTTTTTTAAAATTTTGTATAATATATCTCGTTGATTTGATTTTGTAGATCAACATGTTTCGACTACATCGAGGAAGTCGTCCCGACATACTTGAAAGGGAGAAATGACCGGTAGTGATTAGTCTATAATCTTTTTCAATTTAGAAACTTTTTAATTAAACATTTAAATAGACACATAAACCGTTACTATGTCTTCAGAAAAAATTCAGGAGATTTAAACTTTACCCTTTAAAAAAAGTTTTAGTGAACCTTTATAAATGAGAGTCTTTAGTTACGTACCTCTCGGTTTTTGAAGACAATTCTCAAAAAATATAAAAGTCTTTCAACGTAAATAAGTTTTAGTCTAGACGTTTATCCTTCTGTCATTTATATAGAGGGATCTTCACTCCCTCTGGGAGTTATTTACTTCTCGATTTTATTCACTTGTTCTAAATTAAAACTTTAAGAAAAGAACTCGAAACCTTATAAGTAGAGTTAACTACGTCTTCTTCTAAAACTGTTTTAAGTTGGTGTGGACACATACTAATTTTTGAAAGGTCTTTCATTCATACCTCCCTTGTATGGAGTTGTATTATTTCTGGTGTATACTGTTTGGATGTCCCGAAGGGTCCACCACGATCACCATTCCTTGGTGGGACGGTTACATCCTCTGTATTCTCTGCACCCAAGTTAGAGACCCGACCTTTCTAGGGTACCTTCTCCCGTACCGTTGGGTGAGGTGATAAGAACGGATCTCTTAGGGGTACATGTCTCCTCGGACCGTCCGATGTCAGGTATCCCAGCGTTTCTCAACCGGGGTTGACTTCACTAAATCGTGTGTGTGCACGTCCTGTTTGGTTGTCGACTACAATATAAGTTGGCACTTTTCGACTTTTGTAAGGAGATTCTAGTCCTTGTTATGTTCCTACAGGTGAGAATGGTGAAGTTAAGTTATATCAAAACCTTCAAGATCGATACTGTTAGTCTCTTCTTTTTTTATTTTTATTTTCCTTAAGTTTAGCCTTTTGTTCTTCAATTTGACAGTAACAAACGTCTACTGCACTATGACATGTATCTTATAGGATTTCTACAATGGTCTTTTGATGATCTCGAGTAGTTACTTAAACCATTTCAACGTCCAATGTTTTAATTATGTGTCTTTAGACAACGTAAAGATATGTGATTACTGTTTTCTAGTCTTTCTCTTTAATTCCTTTGTTAGAGTAAATAGTTACGTAGTCTTTTTTATTTTGTGGATCCTTATTTGGATGGATTCCTCTGTTTTCTAGACATGAGGTGTTTGATATTCTGTCCCTACTCTCTCAGTTAAGGATCCGTCCAACTATTCTTCAGACCCTGGGACCCCTCCTCTTTCCTCAGACCTTAAGAGTTCCTCCTCCTTTCCTGTTGTGAAAAAAGGGGAGATGTAAGCAATCAGAATCAGTATATTTCGCAAAAAAAAAAAGAAATTCGGGACTTGACTACCAATGTGTTGTTCGTTGAGTCAAGTTTGAGACATAATTCCTAATATATTGTTGTTAAATATATTCTTTAAAACGTTTCTTTATCTCCTTTTGTTGTCTTATCCTTTCTGATCTCTAGAGAAGTTCTCTTAATCTCTATGGTTCCCTTGTAAAGTACGTTTGTACCCGAGTTATTTCCTGTCTTTACATACCTTGTAAACATACCTTACATACCTTGTCTTCGTCTTGTATGTTTACATACCTTGTCTTCGTCTTCTATAATTCTTCTCCACCGTTCTTACGTGTCTTCTTGATTTGTTTTTCCTAGGAGTACTGGTTCTATTAGTGGCACCACCTAGTGAGTGGATCTCGGTCTGTAGGACCTTACAGTTCAGTTCACCCGGAATCTTTCGTAGTGATCCTTGTTCCGATCACCTCCACTACCTTAAGGTCAACTCGATAAAGGTTAGGACCTTCTACTACGACACTTTCACGACGTAAGTTAAACGGTCGTTTAAACCTTTTGAGTTCTCACCGGTGTCCTGACCTTTTCCAGTCAAAAGTAAGGTTAGGGTTTCTTTCCGTTACGGTTTCTTACGAGTTTGATGGCGTGTTAACGTGAGTAGAGTGTGCGATCATTTCAGTACGAGTTTTAAGAGGTTCGGTCCGAAGTCGGTATGCACTTGGCACTTGAAGGTCTACAAGTTCGACCAAAATCTTTTCCGTCTCCTTGGTCTCTTAACGGTTGTACGCGACCTAGTACCTTTTTCGTTCTCTCAAGGTCTTTTTGTAGATAAAGACGAAATGACTGATACGGTTTCGGAAACTGACACACCTAGTGTTATTTGACACCTTTTAAGACTTTCTCTACTCTTATAGTCTGGTGGACTGGACGGAGAACTCTTTGGACATACGTCCAGTTCTTCGTTCTCAATCTTGACCTGCACCTTGTTGTCTGACCAAGGTTTATCCTTTTCCTCATGCAGTTCCGACAGATAACAGTGGAACGAATAAATTGAAGATACGTCTCATGTAGTACTCTTTGTGACCCGACCTTCTTCGTGTTCGACCTTAATTCTAACGGCTCTCTTTAGAGTTATTGGAGTCTATACGTCTACTGTGGTGGAAATACCGTCTTTCACTTCTCCTTGATTTCTCGGAGAACTACTATCACTTTCTTCTTTCGTTTTTTCAACCGAATTTCGAGTTGTAAGTCTTTTGATTCTAGTACCGTAGACCAGGATAGTGAAGTACCGTTTATCTACCCTTTTGTCTCCTTTGTCACAGTCTGAAATGTAAAACCCCGAGGTTTTAGTGACGTCTACCACTAACGTCGGTACTTTAATTTTCTGCGAATGAGGAACCTTCCTTTCAATACTGGTTGGCTCTATCGTATAAGTTTTCGTCTCTGTAATGAAACGGTTGTTTCTCGGTAGATCAGTTCCGATACCAAAAAGACCACCAGTACATGCCTACACTCTCAACCTGATGCTTCTTTCGACTCACGACTCCTTAACTACGAAAACTTGACACCACAACCTCTCCTGAGTATTCTCAAGGAACCTGACGTTCCTCTAGGTTGGTCAGGTAAGATTACCTCTAGTCAGGACCCACAAGAAACCTTCCTGACTACGATTTCGACTTTGAGGTTATGAAACCGGTGGATTACGGTTCTCAACTGAGTAACCTTTTCTGAGACTACGACCCTCCCTAACCCCCGTCCTCCTCTTCCCCTGTTGTCTCCTACTCTACCGACCTACCGTAGTGGCTGAGCTATCTGTACTCAAACCCATTTGAGGCCCTCGATCACTACCTGTCCCTCCGGACCGCACGACGTTAAGTACCCCAGAGTTTCTCAGCCTGTACTGACTCACTTACTTGACTTGACTTGTTGTTACATAGGACGAACTCCTGTCGAAGACGGAGAACTTTAGGAGACTGATTAGGACAATAGAATCTTACACGTAATACCCTCACCCAGACCATACTAGAAAGATAACAATCAAGATTAGGACAGTAGAATTTTACATTTAATACCCTCACCCAGATCATTCTAGAAATGTTGGAACTCTGTAAGAAAACAAAATAACATTTTTGGTTAAAATTTTCATGTATTGAGGTAACGAATCTGATCGCTCACCCGTGAGAGGTGGGAGAAGACTACAGATTCAATCTTCGAAAGAGACAGGGAGAAGTATGAAATTATTTTGAGACGATGTGTTTTCCAGAAATCACTAGTTCGGACCAGGGACCAGGACTTAGAAGAAGCCTCCAGTACTTAGTCTGTGAGAAATAGTATTCGATAGTCACTACTTTCTTTGGCTTTTACTGTTTGTCAACCTTTTTATACGGAGCAATAACATAACCTTCTTAGTTATAACAGTCTTCTCTTTATAGTAGACTATAACGAATATATACCTAAGAAATTTTTTACTATGTTCACTTGAATAAATGACAATCCATCAATCTTATCCTTGGTCCTCAGGTCTTACCGTCACCGATTTTCTGTTCCTTCCCCTTTCGGGTGCTTTTATTTTGTTTCCTTCCAGGTTCCTGGTCTCACGCCTGGAGTCCACCTTGTTTGTTGTGAGGACCGATCGGGTCAAATGTATCCCGTCCGGTCCCCCTCTTTTTTGTATATTTTTCTCGTCGGTTTCCCGACCCCCAGAGAGAGAAAGGACGCACGACCCCATGAGAAGAGAAGTACAGAAACACAGTTATGCGAGAGTGTGGAGCTCCTACCTAAAAGGACGATAATAGATTTATTTTACCTCGACATTGTGACTAAACAGATTCTCGATATTGTGCCAGACAAGTTCTGGACTCTCGATATTGTGCTAGACAGGTTCTGGGCTCTCGGCACTGTCCAACTCCCCCGAAATTACAGGTAGTGAGGTTTAGAAACAACACTGTTCTGTCTTGGCTCCTCTTATGTGAACGGACTGTAAATGTGTTGTCTCTTACTTGGATACCCTTTCAACTCCACCCCTACCCTTACCCCTCCCTCTCAAACCTTTACTGTTCAGGTGTGACGATATAAATTTTAGCTATTGGTTGTTCCTGGATGAAGTGTCGTGTCCCTTGAGACGAATTATTATACATCGTTGGATTTACCCTTTTCTTAAACTTTTTCTTATCTAGTCAAGTCAAGTCAGTGAGTCAGCACAGGCTGAGAAACGCTGGGGTACTTAGCGTCGTGCGGTCCGGAGGGACAGGTAGTAGTTGAGGGTCTCAAGTGAGTCTGAGTGCAGGTAGTTCAGTCACTACGGTAGGTCGTTAGAGTAGGAGACAGCAGGGGAAGAGGAGGACGGGGGTTAGGGAGTGTCGTAGTGTCAGAAAAGGTTACTCAGTTGAGAAACGTACTCCACCGGTTTCATGACCTCAAAGTCGAAATCGTAGTAAGGAAGGTTTCTTTAGGGTCCCGACTAGAGGAAGTCTTACCTAACCAACCTAGAGGAACGTAAGGTTCTCTGAGAGTTCTCAGAAGAGGTTGTGGTGTCAAGTTTTCGTAGTCAAGAAGCCACGAGTTGGAAGAAGTGTCAGGTTGCGAGTGTAGGTATGTACTGATGACCTTTTTGGTATGGGAACTGATCTTCCTGGAATCGGTCGTTTCATTACAGAGACGAAAACTTATATGATAGATCCAACCAGTATTGAAAAGAAGGTTCCTCATTCGCAGAAAATTAAAGTACCGACGGTAGTGGTAGACGTCACTAAAACCTCGGGGGTTTTTATTGCAGACTGTGACAAAGGTGACAAAAGGGTAGATAAAGGGTACTTCACTACCCTGGCCTACGGTACTAGAAGTAAAAGACTTACAACTCGAAATCCGGTTGGAAAAGTGAGAGGTGAAAATGAAAGTAGTTCTCCGAAAGATCAAGGAGAAGTGAAAGACGGTATTCCCACTACAGTAGACGTATAGACTCCAATAACTATAAAGAGGGCCGTTAGAATTAAGGTCGAACACAAAGAAGGTCGGGTCCCAAAGAGTACTACATGAGACGTATTTTCAATTTATTCGTCCCACTGTTATATGTCGGAACTGTATGAAGAAAAGGATAAACTTTGGTCAGACAACAATCTATGTAAATAGATATTCACTTGGTGAGACGGCACGTGTAATTTGATTGTATTTTAACAATTAGTTGATATGTTATATGTTATATTTTACTTTGTCAAGTTTTTATTATTTTATTTTAAAACGAAGTCACTTGTAAAAAATAAAAATCGTTCTTAAAAGGGGATTTTCCAAAAAAGTTTTATTATATAGGTAGTTACATTCTTCGGTTAAAAGTCAGGTATTAAAATTAGTAATGTTATATGAGAGTTTTAACATAACTTAATCATCAATTTAATTTGCCAGTGTATAGATATCAGAGACTACGAAGGAGGACGTAAAACGTAGGAGTCGGAGATCCCAAGACTCGAGATAGGGAGAAAGAGAAGAGGGAGGAGTAACTGTGGAACGAAGTGTCTAGAAAGTCCCTATCTGAGTAAATGTGTACGACCATAGTCTTATAGTCTTATATCGAAATGTGTAAAAAAAAAGGAAAAATGAGAGACTCCACATCCTTAGTTATCTAAGTAGTGGGTGAGAAACTAAGTGAGTCACCAGGGAGAGGGCATAAGGTCCACGTTTCTCTTAAATCCTTTCGCTCTGGGAGGGAGACTCCTTACACGAGGCTCGACTACCTCCTTTGATTCCCAAAAAGGACGACGGGACTTCGTACGTAAAGTGACGGAGGTCGGTCCGGTAGGGTCGTCTGACGTCCTGTTCACAGGGATAACTTTGTAGTGACGTTTAGTCAGTGGATGTCCTTTTTCTTTTTGTTAGTGTCTGTTTGGGAGTAGGTGGAAAAGGAGTCCCAGTGACTTTGCCTCTTCAACGTTTTAGAGCGACCGTGCCCAGGGTCCTCGGTACCCCACAGTGGGGTAGGGTCGTGTAGGTGAACAGTGGACGGAAGGGTGAAGAACCGGACGTCCCAGGAAACACGGCGTTCCACAGTGGAGATCTACGCTTCTTATGTTTCAGGACCAGTCTCCCGGTAAGTAAGTGGAGACGGGAACCCGTCCCCATAAAGAGGAATCGGACTTCAATCTCGACAGTCCCGGGGTCCACTCGTCGTCTGGGTCCTCGTGTGAGGGGTAAGTGAAATTCCACACGAGTAGGAGACGAAATCGACTCGGGGGTATTACGGGCTAGGGTGGTATTGGTCTGTTGGTCCACTGGGAGGAGGAGGGACGACCGGACCTGAGTCGCGGACAGGTCCTGGGGTTTTGAATCGAGAGTAAAGAAAGGGAGGGGGTGTCCGACCCATCAACAAGGTGTTCAAGTGAAACCAAGCACGCGTGTGGGGGGAGGAAAAAAAAAATTTCCGAGACGGAACAAATGATCCCTACGAACAGTTATAGTATTACTCTTTGTTCACTTTTTCAGGTACTTTTTCGGGATGTCGTGATTGATAGTTTTTTTCACTTAATTTACGTAATTTCAGACGTAAATCCTTAAAATTTTCCTTATCATCTTGTCTCTTATTTTCATTTGTCTGGGATGGGTACTCCTTTTAGGACGTGTCCTCGCACTTTCTCGACGTCCACTACCTTTCCCTCCATTAGGGTCTCGCGGACTAAGGGTGGGCGTGACCGCGTCCAGGTGTCCGTCGGACTGGGGTTCCGGTGCCAGTTCGGACTCCGCCGGGACCCCGAGTCGTCACTCCTCATAACCGATTCCCAGGAACCTCGGAGACCCTGACACAGAACAAAAATAGGAAAAAGGAACGAACAAGAACAAAGGACTGAAGACATGTCCTCTGTATACGAGAGACTTTTTTTAAATTTCAATAAAAGATCCTACTTGAAAGAAAACTAGAATAAATATAACGACCGGGGTAAGGTTCGTGTAAAGTGTATAATTTAACGAGAAGTTTTCTCGTGATAAGTCTACGATACCAATGACAATGGGGTAAAAGTCTACCTCTTCTACTCCGTGTCTCTCTCAGTCACTAATCGTGTTCGGGTGTGTCGATCATTCACCGTCTCGGTCTTCATACTTCGTTCACCAGACCGAACGAACCACTCAAGAACGAACCACTTTTTCCACCTTTACTCTTCTCTTATACCGTTTCACTTGGTGACAAACGGTTCTTTTCCTGTTCCTACTTTCCTGGTCAGTTCTACACTCGAAGTCTTGTCAACACCAACACAAGTTATTGGTAGACCGCCGACAACTAACGCTCTTTTGTACTACCTTTTCTTCCCTATCCTTTCTCTGTCACTATGACATATCCTCTTTACCAACCTTCGTATAGTTTTTTGTGAAAGAAAATGGACCTTTAACAAATATCACTTTGAGATGAAAACTCCTGGAAATACTAATCTGATATTCTTAGTGACTCGAGTGTAAAGCGCCAAGGAGATCACAGATCTTTTGCGAGACACAGAGACAGTTAGGACTGAGTTTTCACTACTTCGGTCTCCGTACAGGAAGGAATTGAGAAGGGTACTCTTGTTACAGACCGCAGAATTGTAGACCACAGAACCCGGGACGACCCACCCCTTAGTCCTACGGACGATTGTAAGTATCCTTGTGTAAAGACACAAAGACGGAGGTGGGTCGTACCTCGTAGTAAGTACCTGGTGACACAAGAAGGGAGAGGGGAGGTCCGAGACCAGTGATGTATTTGGTGATTAAGAAAAGGTCTTCCTTTGCTTTCATTATCAGTAAAGAAATAAAAGTGAGTGGTTTCCTTCAATAGTACGTTCCCAGTTTACTCCCACAGATGTTACAAAAAGATTATGGAGGTAGATTCTGAGCGAAAAAACAACAATCGTTCAATCACCAAAAAAGACCTCAAAAAGAAGGGACGGATGAAGATAAATAAGGAAAAATAAGAACAGTATAATATCGACTCAAACCTCTGAATCCAATAAGTATTTAAAAAAATTTAGTTATACACTAAAAGAAGAGACTTGTTACATTTTTTTATCTAAAAAGAAAACCGTTCTTCCTTCTTACACTAAATAATGATCTCGAACTATTCGATGTATATCCTATCGTAGATACCACAAGATCTGATTATTGAACAGAGTTCATCTTCGGTATCGAAAACTATTTAATTACTAGAACAAACTGTCAAATTAATTCAATAGTAGGACTCGAGTGTCTTTTCACCCAAATCGGATTACGAAGAACATAAGGAAACAGTAAGAATCTTTGGTTCAAGGAAAAGGAAAAATTTCTTCTTTTCGTTTAAGAATCTCCTCCGTTATCTACCGAAACAGGACTCAGGACTGTCGGAATGTGAATTCTTTCTCATCGAACACTGACTTTCTGTGTCCGACCGATGTCACCACTCATACACCCCAACCACCCCCAGAGACGTTCAGACACTCGTCCACTTCAGTCCTTCGGTGACGACAAGATACAGACTAGGGATCTTCTTCTTTTTGTTTTCTCTTCTCCTGGTGTAGTGTCTCTGTTTATAAGATACTAGTAGACCCAATCAAATTGCAATTTTTTAAAAACAAAGTCAACTTTATATCAACTAAATGTTACAACACAATTAAAGATAACATATAGTTTCACTAAGTCAATATGTACGACTTATATATATATATATAAGATAAAAATTTTATACCAAAAGGTAACATCAAATAGTATCCTACGTCTTATATCAAGAGACCCGATATGTCATTCTGGAACAACAAACTGGTAAATATATATTATCGAATGTAGACAATTGGGGTTGGAGGGTGAGGTAGGAAAGGGGTTGGGGGAGGGGGAACCGGTGTATCGAGATAAGAGATACAGGTACAAAGACAAAGGATCTATTTAAGTAAACACAGTATAAAATCTAAGATGTATATTTACTATAGGATACCATAATCAGAAAGAGAAAATGAAGTGAATCATACTATTAGAGATCAACGTAGGTACAACGACATTTACCGTAATAAACCAGGAAAAATACCGACTCATAGTAAGGTAACATATATCTACATGGTATAGAAGGAATAGGTAAAGAAACAGTTACCCGTAAATTCCACAAAGGTACAATCAGGTCGTAAGTCTCCACCCAGACCCCTCCTACGAGCCCTGGAAACAGTATAACTTCTCGTCCTTTTGTTTGTGTACAGGTCCGTCCGTAGTGTACCCACAAAGAGTCTACGAGGTAACCGTGTCTTGACATCACTGACGGCAGTCGTAGGGGGCTGAGAGTGGGAGCTCGTGGTGACGTTGGATCTCTGGCGTCTCCTATCTCTTAGGTACCTTTCTCTCGACGACCGGAGAGACCTTCCTTACCTAATATGTATTTATAAGTCCTTTCCGTCCCACCGACCTTTGTTAATTCTAAGGTAAATTAAGTTCTTTTCTTATAGAGTGTCCCGGGGACGATGTGTGGTCCACCTGACCTACTCCTTGTGTCAACACAAACGGGAGTTTTACTAGTACCAGAGGAGGCCGACGAACAGACGAGGGGAAGAAGGGGTAGTTTCCCCTAGTCCCCAGGTCAGTCGTAGGTAGTCTCAAAGGGACTCTAAAGTCTCCCCGTTCCAGAGTGTGGAAATACTGAGTGTTTCATTCTTGTTTCTACGTTCACAGTCACTACCCAAAGGGTCGTATTCTTCTGTGTAGACAGTACATTTCGGGTTTCCTCCCCATCTCCTTCACTCCACCCCCCAGTCCCTCACTTTCAGACAGAGTCGGAGATCTAATTCGGAAAGGTTCGGAAAGATGTGTAGGACCTAAACGGTCAGGGAACTCGATCAAACTCACCTTAAAGACCTTCACAGGAGTTGACCCAGGACCGAGAACAACGAAGACTTCGAACTCTCCGTCTCTTCTCGTGACACTCGTGACACCCCAGGTCTTCTCACCTCGGACACTTTTGTGGGACCCAAAAAAGTTCTCTCTCCTCTCGTCACCCAGAGTAAACGTCCTGTCAGTCGAGTCCTTTCTTTCTGATCTTGGTCCTCGTTGGGGACGTTTAGGGTGGACTCTACGGTCACGGGGGTACGGGAGAGGGGGTCTGTCTCGTGAAGGTGGGGTACGAAGGTGGAGTCTTATGAAGGCTAGAATGTATTTGACTCTACGTTGGAGACTGAGTACGAGGTCCTAAGACCACTGTTAAAACTTTTCAGACCGGTCCCGACGGTTATATACACCGGTCTGGACTGACGACAAAGTCACCCCTTTTGTATGACCACCAAATTGATTTAACTGGAAAATCACTATACCTTTTCAATTAATAACGATACCTGTTAGGTTAATGTGCACAACTACGTCGGATATTACTTGAGATAACAGACGTTCATCGATCTTAAAATTTATCCAATGAGTTGAAAAGAGTCGGGATGAAAAAAGGGATCTAGAATTCCTCGTTTACCTTTTATAGGCCGTGTTAGTCTTTTCACATATTCCTAGAGGGAACATCGTAAAATGTATTATCGTTTTGTAACAATGTATACGTAGGTTTCCACATAGATATCATGTAAGTCTATGTAGTAACTTTTTCTACATCAGACATGTAACCGTACCTTTCGACGAATACTATATACACACTTTACCCTTATTTTGATCCAATGTGCTATGGTACTCGGGGTATATTTATACACACACACACACACACACATATATATATATATATATATATATATATACAAATGTTTACGTTTCCTCCCAAGTGGGTGAAGAATCTCAATGGAGACCATTTACACCCAATTCCCACCTTTCTCCAAATATATATATAAAGACATAACGAAATAAAGACAAAATGTTGGTCAAATACCCGAAATAAATATTAAATTTTTCGTACTATTTATATAAATGTAAAATCTTTTTTGTTGAATGAGTAAAAAAGTACACCTCTCTCGTGCGTATCTCGGAAATGTGTCCGGACCTGGAATCCTCACAGAGTGCCTGCCGCGGACAGCGACGGCGATGACATCACGGGAGGAGACACGAGGTGAGGGACTTGAAGGTAGAAATACATCTGTAATGAAGAAGCACTTCGAAAGGGACTCGAGGGACAAACTTACCGGTTGAGAAAGCGGTACGCGTGTGTGTGCGAGAGGCGGAGAGGGGACGAACTGAGACAGGAACCCCGAGGTGGCGGAGTACACGAGGTAACGAATGCACCGCGAAACACAAGACAGAGAACGGAGGACACCTCACGATCGGGATTCTCTCGCCCTGTGAACTCAGTTGAAACGAGTTCGGATAAAGACGTCGTGGATCTTGTCCTGGTCGTACAGTCTTCGGGAGTTTTTTATAAACATTTTACTGAGTGTTACACACGGAATCTTACGGTGATGTTTGTACTCTAGTCCAGTAGATGTCCGTTAGTTCTGACTCGGTCTTCACTGTATTTATAAGCTTTACCGTCTATTCCTGAAATTTTCTCAGTGACATCAAAATAAGGTATACAAATTTCTCAATTCGTCTCCATCCTTTCTATAATTTTTGTAGTTTAGTTTGAAATAACGTAAAGAGTTATTCGATTTAGAGTCACGTTCTATTTATTCTTTTTACTGATGTCAACGGTTTGTTTGTCATTATTCTTCTTTTAGAATCTTCGTCAGTTCAATAATTTTATCTTAAGATATGGGCCTTTTTCATCGAAAGTTTTTATTATCGTTTTATCTCTGAAAAAGTCTTGATGTTTTCGATTTTTTTAAATACTGGTCGTCTAGACGTAATGTTTTTTATCATTTCCTCAGTAAGTCCGAATTTCTCTATTATGGCTTACCTTCATGTTCGTGCACGTGTCCGACTTCTCGTCACCTGTACCATTGTACTCACTACTGGATCCTAAAAATTTAATAAATTTACAGGAATTTTCCATTCACTAACAAGTTTTCATTACTGTTACATCTTACCCCAAAGTTTATATACAGTTCCCCTTTATGTACTGTCGTCAGCGTACTTCTAACCCTCCTCTCTACGTCACATGACGAACGACATTCTATGGTATCCATTCAGCTTATTTTAGTGAACTGTAATTTGACATTATTCGATATTTACATATGAAACTTGAGATTTAAGTGGTGATTTTACTTCTCATTAAAATTCATTTGGGGTTTTTTCTTGATTTTTCCTTATTATTTTGATAAGTTAATTAAGTTTTCTTCCGTTCTTTTCTCTTTTTCTCCTTCTTTCTTAGTCACCCAGTTTATCTTTTGTTTATCGTTCTACTACCTAAATTTCGATTGGTATATTTGTCAATGTCATTTATATTTTGTTTACAAGAAATTTTTTAAAATTATCATATAAAATAAATTGAGTTTTATGAAGTTTATAGAATTAAAGTCATACATTAGTTACATTTTTAATGACTCTATTAACTATAAAAACCATGGTCCAAAAATTTTGTGTCACGACGACGACGACGATTCAGTGAAGTCAGTACAGGTTGAGACACGCTGGGGTATCTGGTTCGGGTGGTTCGAGGGGGCAGGGACCCTAAGAGGTCTGTTCTTGTGACCTCACCCCACGGTAAAGGAAGAAGTTACGTACTTTCACTTTTCGCTTTCACTTCAGCTAGTCAGTACAGGCTGAGGATCGCTGAGGGACTTGACGTCGAGGAGGCAGGTACCCTAAAAGGTCCGTTCTCATGACCCCATCAAACGGTAACGGAAGAGGCTTTTATGTTACGTTTACAAGAATTATAGGGTAATTTTCCATCTCTAACAGTCTTACTGGTTCATATGCGACGGATGTTCTTTCAGTGAAGTTTATGATTATCGTCAATTCAATTTTACTACCTTTTTCCAATTACCACGAGTGTGACTACTTCTCTTTCGTTAATGAATATAATTATATTGTGTTTCATCTAAAGTCTTCTTTATTACAATTAACCACATTTCCCCAATAAAGTATTACTGTCTCGTTTAGTCAAGTAGTTCTCCTTCAATGTTATGCTTTATACATACGTGGATTATTTGCTCGAAATTTTATATACTTAGTTTCTAGTTATATCGATGTTCCTCCTTGTCTATTTATGTGTTACTATCTCTAAAGATATAGGATAAGAACTATTGACTATCTTGATCTTCTCTCTTTTAATCATTCCTGTATCTTTTAAAAAATTTAATGATCGTTGGTTGCTACATCAACTGTAAATATCTTGTGAGATATGTTCTCGTCGCTTTATAAGTAGAAAAAGTTTACGTGTGTCTAGTACTTAGTTCTGTCCATTTACCCGGTATTTTGTTTAGAGTTAATTATAGTTTACTAAAAGTATGTTTGACTAAAAGACTACTATCACCTTAATTTTGTATTTAGTTAATTGTTTTCTAGTGACCGTTTAGGGGTTTATAAACCTTTGATTCGTTGTATGACGATTTATTCGGTTCCCAGTGTCTTCTTTAGTATTCCTTTTAATCTTTCGTAAAACTTGACTTAATTATACTTTCGTATTGTACAGGTTTACACATCCTATAACGATTTGTCATGACTCTTTTTTAAAATAATGTGATTAGGTTTTATGATCTTCTCTTCTTTCCAGAGTTTAGTTACTGGAGACTAAAATGTAATTCTTTGAGATACCCCCCTTTCGTTTTGTTTGTGTACCATCATCTTCTTTCCTTCATTGTTTGTAATCTCATCTTTAGTTACCTTATCTTTTCTATGTTCGTTATCTCTTTTTGGTCACCTTACTTTCGACCAAGGAACGTTTCTATTTACTTTAACTATATAGAGTTCTGTCTCACGAGTCCTTTTTACTTTCTCCTCTACATTTAATGATTGTAGTCCTTACTTTTACCTACTATAAGTATGTCTAAAGTGTCTATAATTTTCCTATTGTTTCCTTAACAATAACATAAGTAAAGGATCCCGATGGTATTTTTTCATAGTGTTTGACCTGTCGACTTTTGTTGTCTTTACGTAAGAAAGTACCAAGACCTTCGATCTTCAGGTTTTAGATCCATTGTTGTCTTGGTATAAGGGAGACTCTGTCTCATCTTGGGAAAGACCTGAGAGAATCGACGACTACCATCGGTCTCTAAGAATCGTCAGGAACGGAACGGCACAACGGTGGGTCTGAAACAGACACAGTACTACATCGAAAGGGAATACAGGTACATAGGAAGAAGGTTCTGTTATCAGTAAAATCTAAATCCCTAGTGGGATTAGGTGACACTGGAGAAGAATCAATTAAGATAGACGTTTCTTAGGGTAAAGGTTTATTCCAGTGTCAAGTCAAGTCAACGAGTCAGTACAGGCTGAGAAACACTGGGGTACTTAACGTCGTCCGGTCCGGAGGGACGGGTAGTGGTTGAGGGTCTCAAGTGAGTTTGAGTAGAGGTAGCTCAGTCACTACGATAGGTCAGTAGAGGAGGAGACAGCAGGGGAAGAGGAGGACGGGGGTTAGGGAGGGTCTTAGTCTCAGATAAGGTTACACAGTTGAGAAACGTAGTCCACCCGTTTCATAACCTCAAAGTCGAAATCGTAGTAAGGAAGGTTTCTTGTTGGTCCTGACTAACGGAAATCTTACCTGACCAACTTAGAGGAACGTCAGGTTCCCTGAGAGTAGTCAGAAGAGGTTGTGGTATTAAGTTTTCGTAGTTAAGAAGCCGCGAGTCGAAAGAAGTGTCAGGTTGAGAGTGTAGGTATGTACTGGTGACCTTTTTGGTATGGGAACTGATCTGTCTTGAAACAACCGTTTCATTACAGAGACGAAAACTTATACGATAGATCCAACCAGTGTTGAAAAGAAGGTTCCTCATTCACAGAAAATTAAAGTACCGACGTTAGTGGTAGACGTCACTAAAACCTCGGGGTTTTTATTTCAGTCGGTCACAAAGGTGACAAAGGGGTAGATAAAGGGTGCTAGAATCAAAAGTCTTACAACTCGAAATTCGGTTGAAAAAGTGGAAGAAGTAAGTGAAAGTAGTTCTCCGAAAAATCAAGGAGAAGTGAAAGACGGTATTTCCACCACAGTAGACGTATAGACTCCAATGACTATAAAGAGGGTCGTTAGAACTAAAGTCGAACACGAAGTAGGTCGGGTCCTAAAGGGTACTACATGAGACGTACATTCAATTTATTTGTCCCACTGTTATATGTCGGAACTGCATGAGGAAAAGGATAAACCTTGGTCAGACAACAAAGTACAGGTCAAGATTGACAACGAAGGACTGGACGTATGTCTAAAGACTTCTCCGTCCAGTCCACCAGACGATAAGGGTAGAGAAAGTCTTAAAAGGTGTCAGATAACACTAGGTGTGTCAGTTTCCAAAACCGTATCAGTTATTTCGTCTTTATCTACAAAAAGACCTTGAGAGAACGAAAAAACTACTCGGTCGTCAACAACCGTTAAACTAGAGACCAAGGAGACGGAAGGTTTTGGTCAAACTTGTAGACCTTCAAGTGCCAAGTACATAACGACTTCGGACCGAACCTCTTAAAACTCATAATGAAATGATTGCACACTCTACTCACATTAACACGTCATCAAACTCGTAAGAAACCGTAACGGAAAGAAACTCTAACCTTACTTTTGACTGGAAAAGGTCAGGACACTGGTCACGACTCAAAAGGTTTAAACGACCGTATAACTCACGTCGTGAAAGTGTCGTAGTAGAAAGTCCTAAACTTTGTCGAGTTGTCCTTAAGGTAGTGGAGGTGATCGAAACAAGGATCACTACGAAAGATTCCGGGTGAACCGAAGTGTGAGGTCCTACAGACCGAGATCCACTCACTAGTGTGGTAGTACTAATAGAACCAACACTTCTAGAAAAAAACATGTCAAGAAGACACATAAGAACGGTGGAGAAGAATTATATAAGACGAAGACAATCCAGGTATGATAAAGACAGGAAATAACTCGGGTAGAGAAGTACTTTAGAAGGGAACTATAGAGATTCAAAGAACTTCTCTAGAGATCAGAAAAGGTAAGACAACAAAAGGAGATAAAGAAACGTAACTAACGACTCCTTCCGGAAGAATAGAGAGGAACGATAAGAAACCTTGAAACGTAAGTCTACGAATATAGAAAGAAAAAGAGGAAACGAAAAGGGAAGAGAAGAAAAGTGTCGATATACATACCGGAAGGGGTTGTCGGTAAAACGAAAAAACGTAAAGAAAAGGTACCCCTAACAGAACTAGGGACAGAGGACATGTCACAGTGTTTGAAGTCAGGTATCAAGTAGTCCGTGAGATAGATAGTCTAGATCCGGGAATTTAGATAAAGAGTGAAGGTGACATATTAGTATTCCCTAAACTAAATCCAGTATGGACTCACCAGATCACCAAAAGGGGTGAAAAAAGTTAAATTNGGGAAGAGAAGAAAAGTGTCGATATACATACCGGAGGGGTTGTCGGTAAAACGAAAAAACGTAAAGAAAAGGTACCCCTAACAGAACTAAGGACAGAGGACATGTTACAGTGTTTGAAGTCAGGTATCAAGTAGTCCGTGAGATAGATAGTCTAGATCCGGGAATTTAGATAAAGAGTGAAGGTGACATATTAGTATTCCCTAAACTAAATCCAGTATGGACTCACCAGATCACCAAAAGGGGTGAAAAAAGTTAAATTCAGACTTAAACCGTTATTCCTCAAGTATTAGACTTGGTGTCAGTCGAGGGTCAGAACAAAAACAACTGACATATCTCGAAGAGGTAGAAACCGACGTTTCTTATCTAGTTAGACTAAAGCCACAACTGGTAGACCACTACAGGTACACATCTCAGAAGAGAACACAACAACCTTCTCCCACAAACGATACTGGTCACGCAAGAGAACCACTTTGAGATAATCGGAAACGGGACGAAGTAAGACATGAGGTTCCGGTTTAAATAGACAATGGGGTCCACAAAGAACTGAAGGATGAAAACGTAAGGTCTGGGGATATTACTTTTCCTGTAGAAAAACCCCACAATCAAGATTTTCCGGAACATCCAGAAGTATCTCGGCAAGTAGAAGTGGAAGAAGTCGTAATGACCAACCCCGTATCTGAACCTAATGACACTATAACTTACTAAACGGAACCTTTACTTGTTTCTAGTAAGTTCTCCTGTACTTAAAGTTGTATCATGTTAGTACTTGTTGGAACACGGTTATTTAAAATTGTTCAATCAACTCTACCAGTTTAAGGAATTTTCTGTGTTTAACACTTTACAGTGACTTCTTCTTTATCTATTGGACTCATCGGTATATAAATAATCTCTTTAATTTCTTCAACATTTGTTGGGGAAAGATGGGGGGAGGGGGGTTTTTTGTGTTGTCTTTTATCTTTTGTTCTTAAAGGTCCTGGTCTATTAAGTAGTCGTTTAAGATGGTTTGTAAAATCTTTCTTTATTGTGGTTTATTGATGTTTACGAAGGTCTTATGATCAAGATATTTAACTTCTCCTTCCTAAAGCAGGTAAGTAGAACTTCGGTCAGAACTATGGTTCGGGTTATTGTTTTGGTCCATTTCTTTTGATGGCTGTTTGTAGAAAGTAATTATATCTACGATTAAGCAGTTCTTTTAAGATCAATTAACTTAGGTTTTGTAGTTCTTTCCTATTAAGGAGACTGGTGTTACTAATAAAGCTGACATTTTAATTAAATTATGAACTTTTGTTGGGTATATTAAGTGGTATGATTGTTTGATTTTTTCTTTTAGGTATACCTTTATAGAGTTTAGAATTTATCGGATTTGTCACAACTGTTTCATCTTGTCTCGATATTACCATATTGCTATCTGTTTATCTAGGGACCTGATCCTGTCTCTTAGGTCTTTATCTTGGTATATATCATTTGACTAAAAACTAGTTTTATGTTACCGTTAAGTCATTTCATGAGAGAAAAGTTATTTTTCAAAGTCTTGCTACCTATGTGTATAAGTTTTTTTAAGAAGTTAGTATAAAATATGATATACATTTTTAATTACGTTTTATGAAGTATTTGGATTTGTGTTTCAGATATTGATACTTTTAAGATCTTCTGTTTTCTCCTCTTTAGAAACTGTAGAACCCATTCCGTTTCTATAAAATCTACATTGTGGTTTTTGTGTCGTGTATTTTTTAATTACTTGACCTGAAGTAGTTTTGGTTTTGGAAGACAAGAAGTTTACCATAGTACCTGACGTTATTTTATAAACGTTTATTATATACACTATTTCCTGATCATACGTGTTATATAACTCTTAAGAGAACCAGGAGACATTAGTGGGTATACCCTTACCTCAGATCTGTTCTTATCTATATATATACACACACCGACTAAGTGACGACATGTTGTCTTTGATTGTGTTGGAACATTTAGTTGATATGGGGTTATTTTTTCATAACTTTTATTAAGAGTTATTATTCTTTTATTTGTTGTATTTTGAATTTTACCCTTCTTCTAAAATTGTCTGTGCAGTCGTTTTTCCTATGTGTATACAGTTGCACTTTTCTACGAGTTGTAGTAATCAGTAATCCTTTTACGTTTAACCTTGGTGTTGTCCTTTGGTGATTTGTGGGTAATCCTACCAATCTCTAACGTGGGCACAACCATTTTTACTCGTCCTTGATCCTAAGAGTCTCGAATTACAACCTTTACACTTTGCGTTGTAGGTTTAAACTTTATTTAAAATGTCAAAGAATTTTTCAAGTAGTAAACTAGTAAACTAGGTTGGTAAGAGGAGGATCCATAAGTGAGTTTTCTTACGTACTCAAGTACGTCTATACACATGTTTTTGGAAGAGTCTTCTAAATAAATGTTGGTAGGGTTTGACCTTTGTAAGGTTGACAGGTGGTTGTCCACTCTTCTGTTTCATACAGTGACTTATGAGAAGTCGTCACTCCTCCTTAATCCGTACTAAGGTTAATACATTTGACTTCTTTTACGTTTGATTAAACATCAGGGACTTTCGTCTGGTCACCCACGGACCCCGTCCCCTCCCGACCCTTTCCTCATCCCTCTCCATCATCCGTACCCTCCACCTAACGGTTCTCCGTACTCTTTTGAACTCCCACCGAGTTGGAGAACTACCAACAGTACTAATGTATCCACAAATGTACCTAGTTCTGTTAATTAAAATAGTCAATTTATATCCATCAAATAAAACAATGATATGGAGTTAATTCGATAAAAATAAAATTTCAGAGTTTTGAAACTGGTGTATAAAATTCGTTATGTTTATTAATATATATATTTAGGATCGTACATAAAAAATTTACAATCAATACTACAGTAATCATTTATGACACGAAGGCGGTAGAAAGATAAATAAACGGAGAAACCCTCGTCAATTGATTATTCTTTTAACGTATCTAGAATTTACATATTGGAAAAGTACCTGGTGTCGTGAACAGTACCTCTTCCACGAACATATTGAGTCACTTCAATATTCGGTACGACAGTCCCGGTGGGTTCTACCTACCCAGTATCACTTCTTAAGACTGTTTTGTACCATGTGACCTCCTCCTTTACCGTTGGGTGGGGTCATAAGAACGGACCTCTAACGGTACCTGTCACACTTTTCCGTTTTTATTTACCCTGGTCTCTTCTCGGGAGACCAGTCGTTCGTAGGTTATACGATGACCCCTTCTCGGCTCCCGTTAACGATTATCGAGACTTTTCTTACTTTACTGACCCGGTTTCGTCTTTACTGAGAGTCAACACCTACACAGACCACCACTTTAATTTCAGGTCACGATATTTCTTGTTATAACGTATCCTTGGACCTTACAACCCAGGGACTTAGTTCCATTTAACCCGTACCAGTTCGTCCTCTACCGTTCTCACTTGTAGCTGTAGAATCCTTAGTCACTTGTTTTTACCCACCCTTACCCATCTAAATTAAGTCTACTGGTAACATAGATGATGACACTTGTTCTTAGGGAATCTTCTTTACCTCATCGGGAAGATCAGTTGTTTTCTCAGTCTTTACGTTATGAACCCACGTAAGAGTTTTTACTGTCTTACTGGAGTCAACCCAAGGTTCCGTTTGGTAAGTTGTAGTGTTAATTAGATTCAGATACGTGGTTCATAACTACTACTTCTTCGACTTCATCTAAACGATACACTTCTAGATATTGTGGTAGATCTTGATTGTGGTTTTTTTCTACAGGAACTATGTCTCCCGATTCTTTGTGTACTTTTCTACGAGTTGTAGCGAGTGATAATCTCTTTACGTTTAGGTTTGGTGTACTCTATAGTGGAGTACGTGTCTTACCGGTAGTAGTTTTTCAGATGTTTGATTTACGACCTCTCCCACACCTCTTTTCCCTTGTGAGAACGTGACAACCACCCTTACATTCAACTATGTCGGTTGCACCTTCTGCCATACTTCTAAGGAATTTTTTGATCCTTATTTTGGTAGTGTACTGGGTCGTTAGGGTGAGGATCCGTATATGGGCCTCCTTTGGTTTTAACTTTTTCTGTGTTCATAGGGTAACAAGTAACGTCGTGACAAATGTTATCGATCTGGTACCTTCGTTGGAATCGACAGGTTACTATCTACTTACCTATCCTTCAAAACCATGGATATGTCTTACCTTATAATGAGTCGGTATTTTTCCTTACGTAAACTCAGTCAAGATTACTCAACCTACTTGGATCTCGGATAACATGGCTCACTTCATTCAGTCTTTCTCTTTCTATTTATATATGATTACGTACATATGTCTTAAATCTTTCTAACATGTCCTTCTTAAATGAACGTCCCGTCGTTACCTCTTTGTCTGCATCTCTTGTCTAAATACCTGTACCCCTTTCCCCTCCTCTCCCATCCCACATACTTCTCTCATTGTACCTTTGAATGTAATGGTATACATTTTATCTATCGGTTGTCCTTAAACGACAGAGTCCTTTGTGTTTGTCCCGGAGACATAGTTGGATCTCCCCACCCTCCCCCTTCCTCTATCCTCCCTCCAAGTGTTACCTCCCCTATAATGCATGTGGATACCGACTAAGTACAGTTCCGAACTGTCTTTTGTTGTTTTAAGACACTTCGTTAATAGGAAGTTAACTTTTTATCTATAAAAAAATTTCTACAGAAAAAGTAGTGTCCCTTGACCTTACGTTTTCATCCTTCAGTTCTCTATGAACCTCATTGTCCGTTTAAACCGGAACCTCATGTCTTACTTCCTCCCGTTTTCGATTGTCTCAAAACATTTCGTTTGTGGCACTAGTATCGTTCGTGGGAGAAGGTTATTGAGTTCTCTACTGAGATGTGTGTCTGTAGTGGTCTACCAGTTATAACTTTAGTCTAACTAATACAAGAAACGTCAGTTTCTACCTCTTCGAGATATGTCAGTAGTTTTTGTTCTGGACCTCAACTGTCACCGAGTCTGGTAGTCGAGGAATAACGTTCTAATTCCGAATGTAACTTCTTTCATCCCTTTTGGTGGTCTGGTAAGTCCATACTGGATTTAGTCTAGGGAACACTAATATATCTCTCCGCTGTTTATCTAAGTTCGTTAATCTAAACTATCTAACGGACGGATTTCTTGATACCTACCTCCAAACATTGTAACATGTCTTTCTTTCTTTCACTTCATCGAGTCAACACAGACTGAGAAACGCTGGGGTACCTGACATCGGACGGTCCGAGGAGAAGGTAGGTGCCCTAAAAAGGTCCGTTCTTATGACCTCATCCAACGTAAAGGAAGAGGTCCCGTAAAAGGGTTGGGACCTTACCTTGGACCCAGACGGACGTAATATCCGTCTGTGAAATGGTAGACTCGGTGGTCCTTTCCGTTACTGGTTTTGGTAGAAGTTCTTTTTCTTTACGTTCTTCCGTTTCACCAACAGACTCCTCTGAAATGTTTATCGACTCCTTTTTTCTCTACACTTTCCGTTTCCTCTTTCCCTTTCTATACCACTTGACTTACGTCCCAACCTCTAACGTTCCTCTCTATTCTTCCGGAAGAATTTACTTGTTACGTTTCTTTATCTTGTTTTGTTGTCTTACCCTTTTCGACTCCAGAGATTTTTTGACCTCTAAAATGGTTCTCTTGTAAAGTACGTTCCTACCCGTACTATTTCTTACCTTTGGCATTCCCGGATTGTCTTCATCTTCTCTAATTCTTTCCACGTTCTTATGTGTCTTCTTGATACATTCCTTCCAGAATTACTGGGCTCATTGGTGTTACTATACCAGTGAGTGGACGTCCGTTCGTAGGACCTCACACTTCAGTTCACCCAGAATTCTTCCTAGTGATGTTTGTTTTGATCACCTCTACTACCTTAAGGTCGACTCGATGAAGTTTAGGATTTTCCACTACGACAATTTCACGACGTGAGTTATAAAGTCGTTTAAACCTTTTGAGTCGTCACCGGTGTCCTGACCTTTTCCAGTCAAAAGTAAGGTTAGGGTTTCTCGTTACGGTTTCTAACAAGTTTGATAAAATGTTGACCCGAGTAAAGTGCATGATTGTTCCAATGTGAGTTTTAGGAAGTTCGATCTGAAACCGTCATGTACTTGGTTCTTGAAGGTGGACATGTTCGACTTAAAACTTTTCCGTATCCTTGGTCCCTAGTTTGACGGTTGTAAGCAACCTAGTACCTCTTTCTTTCCCTCAAGGTCCTATTGTAGATGTAGACGAAGTATACGATTTCGGAAACTGACATACCCAGTGTTGTTTCACACCTTTTTATCTGATGGAAGGGACAGAGGACTCTATCGACATACATCTAGTTCTTCGTTATCAATCTTAGTCTGTACCTTGTTACCTGACCAAGTTTTGACCTTTTCCTTATGTTCCGACATATAACAATGAGACGAACAAGTTGAAATACGACTCATGTAGTACACCTTACGACCCGTCCTACTTAATGTTCGACCGTCTTTCATTTCTCCTTGATTTCTCGGAGAACTACGTACATTTTCTCTTCTCACTCTTTCGACCGAATTTTGAGTTGTAAGTTTTTTTATTCAAGTACCGTAGACCAGGGTAGTCAAGTACCGTTTGTCCTCCTCCTTTCATCTTCGTCACTGTATAAAATAAAAGAACCCGAGGTTTCAGTGACGTCTACCACTGACGTCGGTACTTTAATTTTTCTGTTAACGAAGAACCTTCTTTTGGATACTGTTTGGATCTGTCACTTAAATTTTTCGTCTCTGTAATGAAATGGTTGTTTCCAGGTACATCAATTTCGATACCAAAAAGGTCATCAGTACATACCTACACTCTAAACCTGGTATGTCCTCCGACTCGTGGTTTCTTAACTACGAAAGTTTCACACTACAACCTCTTCTGAGAACTCTCAGGGAGCCTGACGTTCACATAGTTTAGTCAGTTAGGATTTCCTATAGTTGGGATTCATGAGTGACCTACCTGACTACGATTTTGACTTCGACGTTAGGAAACCGGTGGACTACGTTTTCTCGGTTGAGTAACCTTTTCTGGAACTACAATCCCTTCTAACTTCCGTTTTTCTCTTCCCCCCGTCTCCTATCCTACCAATCTATCGTAGTACTTGAGTTACCTGTTTTTAGACTCATTTGAGATCCTCTATGATCTCCTGTCTCCTCGGACCGGATATCGTCAGTACTCCAGAGTTCCTCAGCCTGTACTGAATCACTGACTTGCTGTTGTGTATTTACATATCGAACTATTGTAAAAACGTGTAAAGGTCTTGGACTTCTTCAAGGAAGTACAGGGACGGGACAATTATGAGGGGGGTTATGTCGATCGTACAACTTTAGAGTGTGGTCTCAAATCAAAACGGACTCGAAGTTTATTCACATTAGTGTTCTACATGAACACAGTTGGAAAAAAGTAGGTTGCAATCCTGACACTCTAAGTAGGCACAACAATGTGTCAGTAATAATTTAGAAAAGGGAGTAAAAGAGTATGAGGTGACATACTGATGTGGTGTCAAGTAAGTATATAAGACGACCACTCGTCAATCGACTAAGGGTCAAACAGCGGTAGGACGACAACACTTATTGGAATGCACACAAAAAAACACTGTTTGGTTCGGGGACGAAGGAGGGAATTCAAGTGTAAAAGTCAAAGTACTCGTCCTCCACCCGAGACGAAGAGACGTTTTGAGTAATTCACTCACGAGGGGGTTCGGGTCCCCCAAGTCTCCGACCCATCGACCTTGGTTACCGTTTGTAAGGGATGGTCAGGGAACCGCCGAATAATGTCGTCTTAAATATTCTTCGTTATTAATCTTCCTAGGTGTGGTAGGATTGTAGGACGGAGGGAGGGAGGGAGGGAGGGCGTAATTCTGATCAGTCGTTTTAGTTCAGGACTCGGGACGGTTTAGGTCGACACCGTGACAACGGAAGTGAACGTCAGGGTCCACCCAAACAGAGTTTGCGACGAAGAACTTCGTCTTTGTGGGAGTTTCAGACTATTCAAACCTTAATTACGTAGAAGGTCAGGGGGAAACCTCTAAGTGCTGGAAGGAATCGTATAATCCCTAAGTCTCTTTGGGGGTCTAGTATTAGACAACCAAAAAAACAAAAAACGATCGTAAAGGGTTTAGTTTAAAGTCGGACGTCAGTGTCCAAAGATACCTCGGTCGCATAGTTCATTGTACGAAATCCTTTATCAAGACACTAGGACCTATACGAAAAGGTACGGGAAGAAGTCTACAAGAAGGAGTGTGTTTTGTCACTAGTGATCTGGTAGAGTCGTCACGTCTCCCGTAAGGTGTGCACCTTTCACTCTTTAAATCCTTTTCTGAAACGGGGTTTACGAACCGTAGACTTCTGGATGAAAGTTCCTGACCAGACGAAATTTTTAGGTGTCGAAAGTTAGACCTTCAAAAAGTATTTTCAGTCACAAAATAAAAAATATCCCATAGATAACTCAGAGTCAAGGTATCAAAACTCTGTGAGATCGTCCGTCTTCCTCTCATTTCTTAGGTCTCTCTTCTAAACTTTTTCTCCCTTGTACCTCACCGCCGTTTGACGGGAAGGGTCCAATCTGTATGTTCGATGTTGTTTCTCCTCGTCTCGGGACCCGTAGGGAACTAGTCCGAGACCCCGGACCCCACCGGGTCCGTCTTCACGACCCTTTTAGTCAGACGTCTCCTTGAATGAGTGTCACCCACCCCGACCTTTTAAGATCAATGCCCACGTAAACGGTAACTGGATCCTCCGACTTCGTAGTGTTAGGTGTGGATGGGATTGGAGAAGGTTCTGACCTACATTAAAATAGTAACAGACGTCACGTAAAAAAAAATAGAATATCTCCTATGTCGTCAAAATAACAATGATAAAATAAGAATAAAAATTTGAAATTTTTTAAAATAGTTTTATATGAATAAATGTTACAACACAATTAAAGTTCAAAAACAGTTTCACTAAGTCTATGTATATATATATATAAGAAGAAATCTGAGAAAAGGTAGTATCCGATAATGTCCTCTCACTGATATCGAGGGATACCATTCGTCACCCAAGGACAACCAACACACAAAATACACATCGTCACGGACCCACGCACGATTCAGTGAAGTCAGTGCAGACTGAGAATTACTGGGGTACCTGACGTCGGGTGGTCCGAGGAGACAGGTACCCTAAAAGGTTCATTCCTGTGACCTAACCCAACGGCACAGACGGAGGTCCCCTAGAAGGGTTGGGTCCCTAGGTTGGGCGCAGGGGATACAAAGGACGTAATCGTCCGCCCAAGAAATGGTAATCACGGTGGACCCTTTAGGTACACATCATCACTCACATAAAATGATGATTCAAGGATTAAATAGGGAGGGGAAAATGGGGAAACCATCGGTATTCAAACAAAAGATAAACTCAGATAAAGACTAAATATTTATTTAAGTGAACATAGTGTAAAAATCTAAGGTGTATTTTCGCTATAGTATACTATAAACAGAAAAGGTGAGAGTTAATGACGTAAATCATACTATTTGAGATTCAGACGGGTACAACGACGTTTACCGTAATAAATTTAAAAAATTTACCGACTCATTATAAGGTAACGTATATACATGGTACAGAAGAAATGGGTAAGGAGACAGTTATCTGTAAATCCAACGAAGGTACAGACCGATGACATTTATCACGATGATACTTGTATCCCCACATATATAGAAAAGTTTAATCAAAAGAGACCGGTATAAGGGTCCTCACCCTAGTTCAATGTCAGTAGTTTTGTCATACTATGATCGTGTTTTTGTCTGTATATAGTTACCTTGTCATACATCATGTTTGTTTGAAGTCTAGGTGACGAGAGACCCAAAAAACTTGACTTCTGTGACAAAAGAACTTTCTAAGAAAGGAGATATGAAAAGGGAAAAGGAGGAAGAGAGAGACTGAACATGCAAGTATAGGTAAGTCCACTTACCTATACACACACATACAAACTCACATATACACGTGTACACGCAAACACATGTGTATTCATACACATACATGTATGCACGAGTGTATACACAAGCACACACATGTGTTACACTTGAGCACACACCCCCCCCCTACACGTCGGTACGTGTACACATGATCCTGGTTATCTTCCAAACACAAAAGTAACTTTGACGGGTGTAAAAGTTCTAAAGTGTCACAACAAGACTTACGTAAAGAAGGTTGAACTGTTTCAGATCGGTATTCCGTGTTTAGAGAGACGGGTAAAGGGGTCTTGTCAGGTCTGAATAAAGTCAGAGGGACTTTTACTGAGATTTGTATTAATTAGGCGAAAAGGGAGTCGAGGGACTTGTAAAAAGACAAAGGTCTATTACGGAACCTTTACCGGGTCTTCAACCGTCTCAGTACTTCCCTTGTCCTAGAAACCGTACCAGTGTAAAGTTCTACGGATCCATCCAAATAATAGAGTTCTCCTTTTTCTTTCGTTCGGACCAAAGGTGTCGACGTGGGGGGTGTAGAGGTCGGTGATGTGACTTTCACAATAAGTGATTCAACAAAGGCTGAGAAACTCTGGGATTCCTCTGACATCAGGCGGTTCGAGGAGACGGGTACCTTAAGAGGTCCGTTCTTATGACCTCACCCAACGGTAAAGGAAGACGTCCCCTAGAAAGACTAAGTCCCTAACTTGGGCCCAGAGAACGTGACGTCCGTCTAGGAAACGATGGACTCGATGGGTCCTTCCATGGACGTTTAGACCTTTCTTAAGACCCGGTTGGGTCTACTTACTACGTAAGTAGACCCCTTGGTTTACTTACAACGGAGTGTAAGTAAACTCCGTTGTAGAATTTATTCTAAAGTAGGACGACGTTTCAATGGACCGGAAAGGTCGGTCGACTTGATTATTCGAAGTAGGGTCATATAAAGGGTCGTTCCCCTTCACACAAGACTCTCGATTAATTCCCACAAAGTTTTACCATTTACTTTCACACAAAGACAGACCTCCCCGATCCCATTACCCTCGAGTCGGAGAGGTGGGTCCTAATTAAACGGAACACAAACCTCTCCCCGTCTATCGTGTTCCTCACGCTCCTCCCGTCTCGACCCTCCCGTCCCGGTTCTCGTCTCGTTCCCCGAGTGACGACGACGACGACGACGACGACGATTCAGCGAAGTCAGCACAGGCTGAGACACTCTGGGGTATCTGCCGTCGGGTAGTCCGAGGGGGCAGGGACCCTAAGAGGTCCGTTCTTGTGACCTCACCCAACGGTAAAGGAAGAGGTTACGTTCCTTCACTTTTCGCTTTCACTTCTACGAGTCAGCACAGGCTGAGATCGCTGGGGTACCTGACGTCGGATGGTCCCAGGAGGTAGGTACCCTAAAAGGTCCGTTCTCAGTGACGATAAATAATTAAAAGAGACTGATGATGGGTTTTCCTAAACTCTGCCGAAGTCAGTGTGCACCGTTGAAAACGTTTTGGTTACCAAATTTAATAGGGGTTTAGATGTTGTCCCTTTCGATGGTTTTTATTGTTGTTTGAAGTCGAGGCTCGAAGGTCTGCAAGACCCCCACCCCCACCCCTTCGCAGGACATGGTCTCTACAAGAGTAAAGGGTCCTTCTTCTCCCCCGTTCCACGGAGGACTCGGGGATCGTCGGCCGCGGTGCGGGTGTGTGTCATTCAAGGACGATTCACGCACAACTACCTTATGAACCCGGTTCTTCGGGTGTCCAAAACGGACACCCCTCGAACGACTTTAACAATAAATACCGACCACTTGTTTCGTTACAAACCTTGGGAAGGAATTTTCCTGACGAACACCTTAAAATTGAACATACTAAAGAAATTTTTTTAAAAAAAATAAAAAATTAATACTTTATCTTGTATCTTTTTATTTTCACGTGTTCTGCATACACCTGCTAAATTAATTATTTATTTTTCGTTTGTGAACATCGGTGACTGGTCCCCTTCTTTGTCTTATAATGGTGGGGGTCGGGGTGCATAGGGAGGAAAGGTCTCCTTTATAAGATAGAATAAATCGGATTATTAAAGACATGAAAAAATTTTTATCAAAAAATAAATTTTGGAATTTTTACAAAAAGGACCCAAAGTCACTTACCTTAATGTACGTACATAAGAAGCCCCAGGAGAAAGAAAGAGAGTCATAATGTAAACGTCGTAGACGTCACAAAGGCATCGACATCAAACCAGTAAACCAACGACGTAACACGTTCGGTGTGACATAGGTGTGTGGGAGAACAGTTTCCTGTGAGCCCAGAACAAGATCAGGAAACCGTCGGACGGACCCAAAGTTCGGTTGAGACTTGAGAGTGAAGACCAACTATGAATGAACGATTTCGAGAGAACCGGTGGTCTAGTCTCAACGAGGTGCCTTTTGTGCCAACCAAAGACGCGTCGTCGAGATCCCGAGACCGTTCCGAGACAACGGGTCGGGTCGAGAGTCAGGAACACAAGACCCATGGTCACTGACTGGACACTGGAGCATCGGTTCCGATAGAACGACCGAATCGTGGAGTTGAAACTGAGTTTAAAATGAGGTAAAAGAATAAGATCAAACAGAGACGAGGGACGAAAGATCGAGAACCCGATTTTAGTAGGTCGGGTGGGACATTGACACCGGTCCGGACCGGAGGGTATTAACTCTGTTCCTTAAAGTCGGGAAACAGGAAAGGGACTCAGGGTAAGAGACGAACCCGAGAAACTTAACCTAGTGTGTCCAAATAATTAAGACTCCTGTACTTGACCTTTTACTATTTAACTGATCGGAGCTGGTTGAGGTTTCAATCTTCTATCTTTACTTTTTCAAAGGGTGGTAGAGTACGTCGGTGGTAGAGTTAATAAAGTAATTTGTTCAATGTCTATGACAAAATAGAGAGTAGTTTTCACTTATTGTTTTCTATAAGTCAAGTCAAGTCAAGTCAGCGAGTCAGCACAGGCTGAGAAACACTGGGGTACTTAACGTCGTGCGGTCCGGAGGGACAGGTAGTGGTAGAGGGACTTAAGTGAGTCTGAGTACAGGTAGCTCAGTCACTACGGTAGGTCGGTAGAGTAGGAGACAGCAGGGGAAGAAGAGAACGGGCGTTAGGGAGGGTAGTAGTCTCAAAAAGGTTACTCAGTCGAGAAGTGTACTTCACCGGTTTCATGACCTCAAAGTCGAAATCGTAGTAAGGAAGGTTTCTTGTGGGTCCTGATTAGAGGAAGTCTTACCTAACCAACCTAGAGGAAGGTCAGGTTCCCTGAGAGTTCTCAGAAGTGGTTGTGGTGTCAAGTTTTCGTAGTTAAGAAACCGCGAGTCGGAAGAAGTGTCAGGTTGAGATTGTAGGTATGTACTGGTGACCTTTTTGGTATCGGAACTGATCTACCTGGAAACAACCGTTTCATTACAGAGACGAAAAGTTATACGATAGAGTCAATCAGTATTGAAAAGAGGGTTCCTCATTCGCAGAAAATTAAAGTACCGAGGTCAGTGGTAGACGTCACTAAAACCTCGGGCGTTTTTATTTCAGACTGTGACAAAGGTGACAAAGGAGTAGATAAAGGGTACTTCACTACCCTGGTCTACGGTACTAGAATCAAAAGACTTACAACTCGAAATTCGGTTGAAAAAGTGAGAGGATAAAGTGAAAGTAGTTCTCCGAAAAATCAAGGAGAAGTGAAAGACGGTATTTCCACCACAGTAGATGTATAGACTCCAATAACTATAAAGAGGGTCGTTAGAACTAAGGTGGAACACGAAGAAGGTCGGGTCACAAAGAGTACTACATGAGACGTACATTCAAGTTATTCGTCCCACTGTTATATGTCGGAACTGTATGAGGAAAAGGATAAACCTTGGTCAGACAACAAAGTACAGGTTAAGATTGACAACGAAGGACTAGACGTATGTCCAAAGAGTTCTTCGTCCAGTCCACCAGACCATAAGGGTAGAGGAAGTCTTAAAAGGTGTCAAATAACACTAGGTGTGTCAGTTTCCTATAAGTCAAACCTAGTGAGTGAGTCAGCACAGGCTGAGAAACACTGGGGTACTTAGCGTCGTACGGTCCGGAGGGACAAGTATTGGTTGAGGGACTCATGTGAGTCTGAGTGCAGGTAGCTCAGCCACTACGGTAGGTCGGTAGAGTAGGAGACAACAGGGGAAGAGGAGGACGGGGTTTAAGGAGGGTCGTAGTCTCAGAAACGGTTACTCAGTTGAGAAACGTACTCCACCGGTTTCATGACCTCAAAGTCGAAATTGTAATAAGGAAGGTTTCTTTAGGGTCCCGACTAGAGGAAGTCTTACCTGACTAACCTAGAGGAACGTCAGGTTCCCTGAGAGTTCCCAGAAGTGGTTGTGGTGTCAAGATTTCGTAGTTAAGAAGTCGTGAGTCGGAAGAAGTGTCAGGTTGAGAGTATAGGTATGTACTGGTGTCCTTTTTGGTATCGGAACTGATCTGCCTGGAATCAGCCGTTTCATTACAGAGACGAAAACTTATACGATAGATCCAACCAGTATTGAAGAGAAGGTTCCTCATTCGTAGAAAATTAAAGTACCGACGTCAGTGGTAGACGTCACTAAAACCTCGGGTTTTTTTATTTCAGACTATGACAAAGGTGACAAAGGGGTAGATAAAGGGTACTTCACTACCCTAACCTATAATCCAAGTAATTAAGTCAGGTGGTTGTAGTGACGTGTAAATCGTACAGGGTCTGTGGTAACAATTCAGGAAACTTAAATTAGTATTCACTTTCTTTTTTTTTTTGATATACACTTCCCATCCAAAAATTTTAGTGTCGAGGATATCAGATTCCCACCATGATCTTAAACATAAACCTTATAGGTAATTCAACAGAATGAAGACGATTCCACACCGTCTCCCACTGACCCTCCCCACGTCTGGTGACTCGTGTAAGATGTCTCTCGGACAGTAGGATCACCCACCCCCCGTGTCACTACCTCTCTCTAGTGTTACAGGCCTCGTAGTCACCTCCCTCCGAAATTACCCCTCTGAGAACACACCCGACCTCACCTAGTGTCCTTCGTACCGACGGTCGGTGTTAGTTCTTATAACTACCAACCTCCTTTTGAGGGTCTCTGTCTCGGTCCACCTCCTGAAGTGCTCGTAACCATAGACTAGAACTCTCAGATCAAAAGGTGTCGAAAGACAAGGATCCAAAAAATAATTGGGTTACAATGGGAAGTGGAAATTATCACGAAGGGTTCTGTGGGACCGAATAACAATCGACCCGACACGTCTTGGTTTTCGACCCCTACCCAGTCTCCCTTTCTTCTCCGTCCCCCAGGTGACCATGGTTGAGTTAGTCTCGTCGTCGACTTCGTCCTCCATCTCTCTCAACCATCCTCTACAACCCGTAGATCCCCAGGACGGAAGGAGGTGCGTATGAGTCACCCCGGACTCAATGTCGGTACACTGAATCCTCGTACCTCTTGAACCCGAAGACCCGATTTGTATTTACTTATACCACTTGAGAACGGGAGTCCTCGAATCTCAGTCCCATCTCTTCGGTTGCACATTTGTCCCTCTCATGTTTCTCGACCCATCCTCCGACACAAGGACCTCGCCCCTCGTACCACGTGGACCCTTCCGAAGGACCTCCTTCGTTCCGGACCTTCCACCACACGTCCATCAACACTCATACGGACCCCACTACCCGACGCACCCCTTGTCGTCGTCGTCTCCTCTCCTTCCCCAGTTACAAATTCACCACTCCTTGGTCAGGAAACTAGGGTACCCAGGACACGAGACAGAAGGGAAAAATGCCGTGAGGTTCCGAGACCTACCACGAAGGGACCTCTTACCCGTGTCCTTTGGTTTGAAACTTACGAAGTATAGACACGGAACACGTCGAGAGTATCCTACGACTTACCACGTTCTTCGGCTGCAGAATCAGACCCTCTGGGAAAACTAACGACTACCTGGTGTACAGACAGATTGGGAAGTGGACCACTGGTGCTCCGACGGGTACGTGAGACCCGTAGTGCCCCACGACCGATGGGGTCTCGAATTGGAGAGTGAAGAGAAAGGATGGGGTTGAGAGAGGGTGGGGTGGAAGGGTCCCGAAAGACCTCCTACAGGGACTAATATACCGGTGACTGGTCCGAGACTGGTTCAGTGGGTCACTCTAGACTTGAGGCGTAGTGGACGACCCGACCGATGGACGAACCACGAGGTCCCGGTGACGAACGTCGACGAGAAGGACGTTCACCATTTATTAAAGGTCTACGGTGTGATTGAGTACGAAATAACGAAAGAACTTTCTACCTGAGAGGAGAAGGGGTACCCGTCCCGACACGACATTGACTCCGTGAAAACTTTCTGTCCTGTCACCTTATGTACAAGTCCCAGTAATCTGAAACTTTCTTTTATTTACCTCTGGAGTTTCAACCGTTAGGTCCGGTCCGACTTTACCCCACTACCTCAGGGCTAGGGTAACTGAGGAGAAACAAACTGAATTAAAAGAGTAACTATTTGACCTCTATTGTTACATCAAGGGTTGGAGATGAAAGGATTTTCCCACAATTTTAGGTTTGAAAACCGTTGGAGTGGGGGTTTCAGGAGGTAAAGAATTGCAAACATACAAGGACTGTTACCACGAGACTGAGAGAGTCCGCGGTCGGACCACACGTTAAAACTGAGAAACGGTAGAGGGTAAAGGGTCAACAGTCGGAGACTCGGGACGGGTGCGAAAGGACACACTAGACTGGAGGTGCGACGGGTGGTCGTCAGGACCCCGTGGTCGGCGTGAGTGGGGAGTCGACAGGGGCTTGGACGAAGGGGTGGTCAGTGGAGGAGTCACCAAGAGACGGTTGGTGGAGTCTCTGTCGACGGTCTCAGTAGTCAGACAAAAGTGTCTAACAGGTGATATGGGTTGCCAGTGGGGGTGGGGAAGCCCTCTAAGACGGGGGTCCCCTGTACACCGTCACAGACCTCTGTAGACAACTACAGTGTTGAACCCACGAGTCGTTTCTTAGTAAACCGGGGTTTACAGTTATCACGGTTTCGACTCCTTGTGACAAAAGTAGAAACACTTTTTTGAAATTGCCGAAGGATCTTGGAGATTCTTTTTCAGGTTTGAATAGGACCGAAGTTCGCTAACCTTCCCCGTAGTCCCGATAGATCCGATGAGAGAAGTGACATGCGTGACTAATATACCACAAAAGCCTAACACTAGTAAGTAACTCGACAACAGGTAAAAGGGTTCACGTAGAAATAATTGTCATTGAGGATAAATCCGAAAAAGAGTCTGACAGGGGAATTTTCTTACCGGACTGAATGGAGTTCAGTCCTTGACGGTCACCAGGAGACTTGCTTGTTTCCTTTGATTATAAATCTTGAACAATTTGGGTGAGGTCATAAGAAAGGACCTCTTAGGGTCCCTACCCCCTCGGACCACCCGACGGTAGACACCCCAGAGTCTCTCAACCTGTGCTAACTTCGCTGAATCGTCGTCGTCGTCGTCTTTTGGTGTCATTACGAGTCACCACTGACGTCGACGAGGATGTCGGAACGTCACTCAACCGTACAGTTGTTAACAAATAATTTACGTGCAGTAAGAGTACTTGAAACCCAGGTCAGTCGCCAGTCTGTCGTTAGATCGGTTCGTCGACACATCTCAAAAGTCAACGACTTCGGTCTGCTCTTTGAGTCTCGGAGAGGAACTGTGGGAAAATCCCCAAAAAGAGGAGACAGAGAGATGGAACTTTACAAAAGATTCCACTACCTCTTAGCCGCTTTTCCTTGTTGACTTCGTTTTATAGACCTCCTCTCCGTCCGTCGATCTCTTCGTGAGAATGTTCTAAGGTCTCTCATTTCTGTTCACTAAATATTTCATTCTGAAAGTCTAACCGTCGTCTAAAGAACGTAACGGACCTCTGACCTTATACCATTAAATCGTCGATGTCCGATATTTTTCTTGTTTGAACGTTGGGTTCATAGGAGAAGAGTCGGTTCTATAATAATTCTTTATATAAAATATTATAGGTTCTTGAACCTCATATATACATATATAAGGAGAGTGTTGAAGTCGACGATGTACCAAGTCGAAGTTAGTCGTTTGAAAATATTTGAGGTAGGTTGTTCTTCGTGGAGTCAAGTCAAGTCAAGTCAGTGAGTCAGTACAGGTTGAGAAACACTGGGGTACTTAACGTCGTGTGGTCCGGAGGAACAGGTAGTGGTTGAGGGTCTCAAGTAAGTTTGAGTGCAGGTAGCATAACCACTACAGTAGGTCGGTAGAGTAGGAGACAGTAGGAGAAAAGGAGGACAGGGGTTAGGGAGGGTCGTAGTCTCAGAAAAGGTTGCTCAGTTGAGAAGTGTACTCCACCGGTTTCATGACCTCAAAGTCGAAATCGTAGTAAGGAAGGTTTCTTGTGGCTTCTGACTAGAGGAAATCTTACCTGACCAACCTAGAGGAACGTCAGGTTCCCTGAGAGTTCTCAGAAGAGGTTGTGGCGTCAAACTTTCGTAGTCAAGAAGCCGTGAGTCGAAAGAAGTGTCAGGTTGAGAGTGTAGGTATGTGCTCGTGACCTTTTTGGTATTGGAACTGATCTGCCTGGAAACAACCGTTTCATTACAGAGACGAAAACTTATACGACAGATCCAACCAGTATTGAAAGGAAGGTTCCTCATTCGTAGAAAATTAAAGTACCGACGTTAGTGGTAGACGTCACTAAACCTCGGGTTTCTCAGGACTAGTTTATTTTTGATTGAGTTTTGTTTCTGGAGTTTTGTCTTTTTTGAGACTTCGGGAGTCAAAACCTTTATGTTTCCGTTTTCATTTGTTCTATGTGATTACACACAGAAAAGAGTGAATCGGTGTTATCTTAGGAATTTTATTTTTTTATTTTTCATCAAAATGTTTGATATAATAGATTAGTGTTCAGTTATTTCGATCCTTTTTTATTCTTTTTCTTCCTGTATTTTTTGAAATAATATTTTAATTCTCGGGTGGAGACCTAGTTTCTCCTTTAGTCTTCACTTTAATATTCAACAGCCAGATATTTCGTTACATTTTTTCATATGAAGACAGTTTTAGATACACGTATCGTCTTCAATAAATACTGAAATTTACAGAAAAAAAAAAAATTCTTTTTTTAGACTTTTACTTACAATACGAAAAGATATTTTTCCTCCCCCTTTATGTGGTTTTATCATCCTTCCTTAATTTATCCTTTTTTTTTATTAAAACTCTCCTATTTATCAAGGGTTTCGACCAGAAACTTTTCTACCTCCGTCCCTCCCTCCTTCCTTTTTGCCCTTTTCGTGTTTATTTATTAAGATTCTATTATTGACCCGTTGTTTAAATTTAGAGGTTTGTCTTACCTACTAAAAGTTACTTTATATAATCGTTTTAATTCTTCTTTACCTTTTGAACTTATCTGGTCAATAGTATCAACTCTATCCTTTTCACTTATTTTTAGAATGGAGATTTTTCCAATGACCCTTGTTTACCGAAAACTCAAACCAAGATCGTTTGGAAATTTCTTGTCTATTGAGGTTATTGTGTAGTAAGGTTCAACATCTTTTCTAATTTCAAGAAGTTTGAATAAAATATACCAATTATGTCTTTGGATTATATCATGTCTTCCTTTTTTATTTTTTGTGATGTCGGATTAGAATAAGACTTATAGTTTTGTTTGTAAACTAGGTTACACCCGTTAGAGTCAACAAAATCAGCACAGACTAAGAAACGCTGGGATACCTGGCATCGGGCGGTCCGAGGAGACAGGAACACTAAGAGGTCCGTTCTTATGACCTCACCCAACGACACGGAAGGAGGTCCACTAGAAGGACTAGGTCTCTAGTTTGGAAACAGAGGACACAGACGACGTAACGTCCACCTAATAAATGGTCACTCGGTGGTCCTTTCAGGTAAACGATGTTATAACCGTTTATTTTATTGTTACGGAGTCTTCTTTATATAATACTGCTTTATTTTGAAAAACATCTTTACGTCCGTACCAAGTTTAAAGTCCTTTAGACATGTACTCTAACTAATGTCGTTGTGTAATTTTCTGTTTTGGGTATCAGTATAGCTGTCTACAACTTTTCCGTGAATTATATTCAAGTCTCCAGTAAAAAGTTTTCTTAAGATTTATTCTATTCTCTTTCTTAGTTGAATTCATACAATGTCTGACAAATCAAAGTAATCTGTTATTGAGGGTTTATCGACGTCAGGTACCCCAGCGATTCTCGGGCTATGCTGACTCGCTGAAATGAAAGTGAAAAGTGAAACTACGTAACCTCTTCCTTTACCGTGGGGTGAGGTCGAAAGAACGGACCTGTTAGGGTCCCTGCCCTCTCGGACCACCCGACGGCAGATACCCCAGTGTGTCTCAGCCTGTGCTAACTTCGCTGAATCGTCGTTCTGACTTTCCTACAAATGACAGTATCAGAATATGACCTCTGGAAGCGGTCGTGTTACTCAGTTCTTACACTTTGTTTTCTTTCTCTATTCGGATAGATGAACGTACCGTAAAAGACACCGTCGTCGGGGAGACGTACTCAACCCATCGTGGGTCCGAGGGGACCTGTCCCGACTCCCCCGACCTTCGGGTCCTTGGTCTACGCCTCGGACGTTTTCCTCACAGAGGACCTCAAGTTTTCTACTCACCGAGGAACAACGGACCGGTCACGGCTACCTACCGGTTGTTCGGATGTATCTTCCCCTCCTGTCGTCGGGTGGGTCCTTTCTCTCGTTCCTCCGGAAGGTGCTTGGATTGTGTTACGAGCTCCCTCTTTCTCCAGTGAGATACATAAATAAAACTAAATATGACCCACTAAAGAAATGACTTTATATCACTGAATGTTACAATACAATCTGTTTTACTAAGTCAATATGTGTATATATTTAGAAATTTTTATGGAAATTATAATACCAATTAGTGTCCTATAACTTATATCAAAAGAACAACAAATAAGTAGGACACATATTATCGAGTGTACACGATTTGGGTTGGGATAGGAAGGGAGTTGGGTAGGGGGAACCGTTGATGTTGAACGAGAGAGACAGACACTTAAACAAAGACAAAGTATCTATCCAAGTAAACACAGTATAAAATCTAAGGTGTACATTCTTTGTGGTCGGTCTCGTTCTTACGCACCTTGGCAGCCGTGGTCGAGGTCGGTTCCTTCTTGAAGAGACGGGGCGAAACAGGAGGACGGACACCGGGATTTTCTTACTTTACCCCCCCCCACCGCCCCCCACCCATCGTCTTACTCGTCTTTAGACTTGAAACTTACTTGTTTCGTATTGGGGTTTTTCTATATCGATACACACACAAAACACAAAACACTTGTTCTTCCCTGGTACCCTGGTCCGTCCCTACCGTTCTGACACTGGAAGCTCTCCTATCCCCTAACCTACTCCTTCGTTCTCTCGATCTCTCTCACCCACGACTCCGGTCCCACCCTACCTGTTTCCCCGACTCGTGGGGTCGGCCGTGTAGTTTTACCGAAGTGTCAAAACGGGTCCAGAATGGACAGTATAAATGACTTGAAGACCGGAGAGACTTCCGAACACCTCTTCGGTCTTCGGGGTTCCTGACAGGAGTCGAGGGGTCAGAGGTACCAGTCGTAGTCGGGTGCTCCTGAGGACCCGGGACTTTCCGAGTCAGAGAAACCCACCCGACGGAGACGGTCAATACAAGTGTGATCTGGGATCAGAAGGATAGACGCAACGTTTCAATCGGTCTTAGAACCTTTCCCTCCTATCCCTTCCAAATAGACACACAGGAGGTATGGGAAGTTAAGGACTAAGATAGTGTCTGTCGTGAAAGGAATAAAATAATTTTAGAATATAGAACACAGTGAATAATCGTCGTCTTTTATTCAGGGAATCAGATAAAAGGTTAGCAAGATGACTCAAAGGTTAAAGTTTTTGTAAACAAAGACAAACGAACTTTAAAATCAAAAGTCTAACAAACCTCCAAACCCTACTCCCCATAGTAAAAACGAAGTGTCAAAGTCATAGAAGAAATTATAGAGATTTCTATAATTTCTATTGAAAAGCCTCCCCAATTTTTAACTCCGCTCGGATTGCGTAAAAGATTGCAAGATAAAATATGACTTCATGTCAACCAGTTGTTACAACACGATCAAGGTCCACATCTCGTTTCACTAAGTCAATATGTATATTCATATGGATAAGAAAAAGTTTAAGAAGAAGGCAAATCCAACAACGTATTATAGCTCGTTTTAAGAGACACGATACGTCATCCAGGAATAACCGATAGGTAAAATTTATATCGTCACACATGTACAGTTAGGGTTTGAAGGATTGATAGGGAGGGGTGGTTTACAGGGGGGTCATTGATATTCTAGTAACGGATTCAGACACTCAGACAAACAAAATATTCATTCAAGTGAACATAGTAAAATCTAAGATGTATATTCTCTCTAGTATACTATAAAGAGAAAGAGACAGACTGGAGGAAGTGAGACATACTGTGAGACTCCTTAGTAAGTATCCGTTTAAGATTGTTTGTAAATCTGTTATAGTAAGAATTAAATATCTCGTAAGGTAGGTTTTCGTTCTCTTATGTGTAAGAAGAGTACACGTGCACCTTGTAAGAGGTCCTAACTGGTGTACGACCCGGTGTTTCGTTTGGAACCCTTTAAATTCTTTCGTTTTTAATATTGTCCATAGAAAAGACTAGTGTAGCAATTCTTTAATCTTTATTTGACGTTCCTTTTTTTGATATATATTTTTTTTTTTTTTTGTGTTTGTGAACCGTCGGTTTGTTATACGATGGTTTGTTGGTTACCTAGTGACGTCTTTAGTTTCTCCTTCATTTTTTATGAATTCTCTGTTTACTTTCGTGTCACTACGTTTTGGATACCCTACGTCGTTTCCATCAAGGTTCTCCCTCCAAATATCCTTATGTTAGAAAGAAATCTTTTGTTCTTTTTAGAGTTTATGAGTCGGATTAGAATGCGGATGTCGTTGATGTCTGCATTGTTTGCTTTGGATCTCAATCGTCTTCCTTTCTTTAGTATTTCTAGTCTCGTTTTTATTTCTATCAATTGACTTGTAAAGGTAAAGAACTTCAGACAGAAGAAATTCACCGAACAAACGTTCAAAAGGGGTTCACAGACCATGAGGAACTGACGAACGATCGTAAAAACTTACTCCTGGTGTCCACACTAACCGTCGAGACTCGTGCACTCACCCGAACAGGTACCACCCGAGTGATACCGAATCAGTAAAACAATCCCTTCTGTAAAGTAACCACTTACTTTGGGGAACGAAACACTATCGTGAAATCTCCCGTCAATAGACTTATTAGTCGCAACCTTTCCTATAAATCCTGAGATTGACGAAGAATTTCTGTATGGGTTGGAGATGTGGAATAAAATCGTAGGACACAACCAGTGTGTTGGTCCCCATGGACCACGGAGGTTAAGGTTCTGAAACTCCTAAGACGTCAGATTTACTCAATGGAAGAGTCGAGAGGGGGAACAACCAAATTCTTAATAAGAAAAGGTCTGGAGGAATTTGTAAAATAAGGAAAGTCGAAGGTTTAAAACAACGGTAATGAAATTAATGTCATAAGAGGGAGGAAGACCCCTTAATACGAACAAATTATTAAAGTTTGAAGATTAAAGATTAACACCAATAGTTTTCTTACTAGGGGTTTACAGGTATAGGATTAGGGGGTGTTGGATACTCATACATCAAATATATCGTTTCCCCTTAACACAACGTCTCCCGTACTCTAAACGTTTAGTAGACTGGAATTTTATCCTTTTAAAAGGACCTAATAGGTCCCCAGGTCATTAGTTTTTTCGGGATGTTTTATCTTCTCCCTCTACCACTGTCTTCTCCTCCGGTCTCACTACACTACACTCCTCCTAAGTTGGACGGTAGAACCCGAAACTCCTTCTCTTACCCCGGGTCTCTCTTATGTCCACCGGAGATCTTTTTCGTTCCTTTACTTAAGAGTGGTCTCGAAGGACCTTCTTTAGGTTTGAGCAATTGTAGAACTAAAAACAGGTTACTCTGGGAACTTGAAGATGGGATGTCTTTGCAATCCTATTATGAAAACACAAAAATACACAAATTTAGTGATTTAAACACCATAATCATTAAACAATGTCGTCATCATCCTTTGGTTATGTGTTTGGTATTTTTTAATTGACGATACACAGAATGGGAGACAGGTCTTTATTGATCCTTTAACCTGTTTTATATGCTTTCTTGAGAAAAAATCTGTAACCGTTGTCGTCACGGTCTGACTATGGGGCTCTGCACCTTGAGTTTCACTCGGAACACTAACAGGGTCGAAAGACGGACCTCCGGTAAACGTCTGATGTCGTGCCTCCCTTTAGGTCGTCTCGAGTCGTCCGAGTGTCTTAACTTCTCAGTCTCAAATTCCTCCGCTGTTCCTCCCTGTCTCATGGTCCGTCGAACCTTCAATGTGTCTCTTTCTCTGGACCTCAGACGTACCCTTAGGGGGACGTCACGGACATTCTTGTGGTTAGACGTGTGTTTACCCCGACCGATTTGGGGTAATTCGACACGTTTTGGTTGAACCCTTCTTTGTTTTTAAGACCCTTCGACAGCTAACTCGTTAAGGGTCTTAAGTATTACCTTAGTGTGTCCGTCTTTTAGTAACTCAAGGGTGTTCACCCCTTTGGACTTTCTTATGTACCCCGAGACTTTTACTTTACGAAATGTTCCCTTTGATTTGATCTGAACCTTATTTTTATGGGATCCTCTTCCGTTACCGTGGGGTGAGGTCCTGAGAACGGACCTTTTAGAGTACCTGTCTCCTCGGAACACCCGACGTCAGATACCCCAACGATTCTCAGTCCGTGCTGACTCGCTCAAGTGAAAGTGAAAAGTGAAAGTACGTAACCTCTTCCTTTACCGTTGGGTGAGGTCACAAGAACGGACCTCTTAGGGTCCCTGTCTCCTCGGATCACCCGACGACAGATACCCCAGAGTGTCTCAACCTGTGTTGACTTCACTGAATCGTCGTCATCGTCGTCGTCCGACTGAGTTTTTATTCTGGATTTTTGTTCTGAGTCTTCCTAGTTCATGGAATGGATACCCCGTCTAGACTCAGGTCTCGTATTTTAAGTGTTCCATGACGTAGGTTATTGTTTAATAACCTATATGTTTTTTCGTACTCACGTACTGGATTTTGGTCCTCTTTTTAGTCGGTCATCTTTGTCAGTTGTCTTTACTACCCTACCTTTATTGTTTCTAAAATTAGTGAATAAATGTACAATGTTTATGTATATTCCCAAAAAATTTTTTTGTCTTATTTCTCTCTTAAACTTCTACGTTATTTTTATCTGACTTGAAAATTTCCATTTTATCTCACAGATTTTAAAAAATTTTTTTTGGTGATTAATTTAAGTACCGTCTAATCTGTGACGTCTTTTTTTACTACTCACTTGAACTTCAGTATTTGTGTCTTCTGGTGGGTTACTTTATGTCCCTCTCCTTCTTGATTTTTGTTCCTTGTTTCGTAGTCACCCTTTAGTCACATTGTACGTTCATCAACCCCCGGGTAAATCCTTTTGTACGTCAAGAAGGTTCAGATTACTTTCAATATTTGGGTATCCAGGTTTTCCCTTTCTTCCGGGTTCGTTCTATTACTGTTTCTTTTGGTGTGGTTTAGTGTAGTATTAGTTTACCGACTTCGACCACTATTTACCTTTTGTGATTTTTGTAAGGTTCTTTTACTATATAATGTATAACTCCTCATTTCTACTTAATAAAGTCTGAACCATCTTTAAAACGAATAGTCTTCTTTTACTTTATTGTACACATCTCACGATTTTCTTTTTGGTACGGTTTGTCTTAAGTTTGAAAGTTTGTCTTTTGTTTGAAAATTTTAAATATCCACTTCATTAATTTGTTTTCGTTAATTTGTTTTAGACGTTCTTAAGAAACGGTCATCTGGACGTGTTGTTCTTTACATTTTCAGGATGTCCATCCTTTTTTCGATATGATACAATTTTAAACCTAGTTATGTTTTCCCTTATCCTTCCTCCGTAATTTTTCACAGGATTTCTTTGAGACCTGAAGCTTACCACTACCTGTATAGGTAAACTACCACCACTACCGAAATACTCTCACACACCAATGTATATATATATATATATTATGTATATGTGTATGTACAATTTTGAAAATTAATATTAAAATTTATACACCTCGAACCATGTATAGTCAATGTGGAGTTATTTCGATATTTGTTATCCGAACCTCTTTCATAAACAATGTAAAGTATCTGAACCCTTTCATAAACATTGTGTATAAACTTTTTATTAATATACTAAACACATATATATATATATAGAAATATTGACTTATTATTCTACTAGTTTGTTGGGAAACGTTCTACCGTTTCCAGTTTGTCTGTAAAGTGTTTTCTTCTATGTCTCTACCGTTTATTCGTATGCTTTTTATAAGTTGTAGTAACTATCAATTTTGGTGTTACTCTACAGTGATGTGAGGGTGACTTTAACTTCCCTGACCGGAACGGTTCCCAATAACTATTAGGTCTTCCTAATCTTAGGGACTTATTGCGACGATGCCATTTAAACCCTTTTGACGACAAGGAAATTTGTAATTGCATATGAATGGTATACCGGGTCGTAAAGACGGGTGAACTCTTACTTTTGTTTAGGAGTGTTTAAGAACATGAATTTATAGAATCAGTATTCTCGTTCTTGAAGTTGTTGTCCACTTCCCTACTTGTTCGACAACAGTTAGGTTTGACATTATATAGCGTGTCGTTATTTTCTGTTTTTTGATGACCACGAAAGTTGTTGAACATATTTAGAGTTTTGTACGACTCACCTTCTTTGGTCCGGGTTTTCTGAAGTGTGACATACTAAAGAAACTATCCTTTAAGAGTTTTTCCGTTGTGATTGGATATCACTGTCTCCGTCTAATCACCAAGGGACCCTTGTCTCAATAATCACCCGACGGACAGTTTTCCGTATTCCCTCGAAAGACTTACTATATTTATAAGTTACAAAACTACCGTCACCACCAATGTCGTTATATGTATAATTACTTTTGAGTAGATTGAAATATTTTGTCTACGTAAACTAACATAAATTTAATACGGAGTTGTTCTGAAAAAAACAATTAGGGAATTAATATAGAAACCTGAAGGGACCACCAAGTCTACCATTTCTTAGACGGACGTTACACCCTCTGGACCAAATTAGGGACCCAACCTTTCTAGGGGACCTCCTCCCGTACCGTTGGGTGAGGTCATAAGAGTGGACCTCTTATGGTACCTGTCTCCTCGGACCACCCAGTGTTACTCAGTCTGTACTCACTCACTGATTCGTGTGGTGTGTAATAGAGAAATCATTCCAAACTTCACTCTTTCTTTAATATACACACAAAAATTAGATGATAAAACTGATTGTTAAAAAACAATTAAAGACTTTGTAGGGATATCCCGAACCGACATACAGACTACAAGTTCATGAATGTATTGACGATTGCAAAAATATGATAAAGTATCAAATGTTCCTGAAAGAAGAAAGAAGTTCTTATGGAACTCTCTAAACCGTAACTGAAGAACCAATACTGTGGTCTTAGTGTCTTTATTTTCATTTTAATCATTTGACCCGATGTACTTTTACTTTTCGAAAACGTGTAGTTTCCTGTGTTAGTCGTCTCATTTTTCCGTTGTAGACCTTATCCTCTTTTATGAACGTTTAGTGTACAGACGATTCCACAATTAAGGTCTTATATATTTCTTGGGGATGTTAAGTTGTTGTTCTGTTTATTGGACTAATCTTTTACCCGTTTTCTGAACTTAATCTGTAAACTTATCTGAACCTATCTGTAAAGAGGTTTCTTCTATACGTTTATCTGTTCGTCGTATGGGTAAGAGTTGCACTTGTTAATAATTCCTTCAAGTATAGTTTTGGTATGAGTAGGTAGGTTTACCGACGGTCTTTATTCACAACCACTCCACAACTTCTTTGGAATATACGATAACCAGTTTTACATTTCACCACGTTGGTGATACCTTTTATCATACCGTCCAGGTGTTTTTTAATTCTCATCTTAATGGTATCCAAGGTCTTTAAGGTAGAGACCATAAATAGGTTTTCTTAACTTTAACCCCTGAGATTGTCCATAGACATTTAGGTTCAAGTATGAACGTAACATCGGATCTCCTCCTCGTTGGATCACAAGTATCTTTCTACTTACCTATCTGTGTTACACCCCATAGGTATACTGTCTTTTAGTAAGTTGGAACTTTGTCTTCCTTTGAGACTGGGCACGACGTTGTATCTACTTGGGACTCCTGTGATACGATTCTCTTCAGTCGGTCCGTGTTTTCTTGTGTAAGGTATACTGAGGTGAATGGACTCCAGGGATTTCGTCAGTGTAAGTAACTCCGTCTTTCACCTGACCACCGACGGTCCCGACGCCCTCCTTCGTACCCCTCAGTCGTAAATTACCCATACCTACTAGTCAAAACGTTCTACTTTTTCCAAGACCTCTACCTATCTCCACTAGTGACATGTTGTCACACTTACATGAATTACGGAGACTTGACGTGTGAAATTTTACAAATTCTACCATTCAAAATTCAATACACACAAAATGGTATTAGAAAAATTTGGAACCCTCTATCTAAAAGTGGACGTAAGATGAGTACTCTTTAACACCAAGTCCCCCAATTTATCGATGGTCCCCAGTGTGTGGTGTGACCATCACTACGGGTTTAGACTTAGGTCTGGACTGAAACCTGAGACCGGAAAAAGCGAAGGACGATTGGACCGTAAAAAAAAATTACACGAACTAGTGGACGTCACCCTGCGCTCATCACAATACTCACAGTAAACCACGTCCTCTCAGGCCTCCAGAACAAGGTGGACTCTCCCCCTGGACTCTTGTACGTCCCAAGAGTACTCGTGACCATCCTTTGGGTTCTCCTCCTTCCGTCTCGGGACCCTTTCCTCTCGACCGACCCAGGGGTCCTTCCGACTGACCCGGTCCTCTACGGTATAAGGGGGGACCCATTCTTCTCGTGGTCCGACATCACACTCAGTAGGGAGATCATACTCAGTCTTACGAACGAAGACACCCTTGGAGTAATTTTTCGGGATTCCTGTGTGAAGAAACGGTGTCTCTGAGTAGGTCAAGGTTAAACTCGGGGAGGGCGATGTAGAGTCGCACATGTAAGGTATTTTCAGGGACGGAAAGGACGAACCGGTGGGGACTTCCGAGGTTCGCTAACAAGACTGTAGACGCATCGACCCGTGGCTCGAAATGGGACGTGGAAAGACTAATACGGTCGTGCCTGACATGACACGTTCGGTTCCTGTTCGGATCCACAAGACACGGGAGTTGGTGTGGTTGGGTCAGACGTCCAGGGACCCAAGAAGGATGGGTCCTTCCTTCTGAAATAGAGGACCGGGTCAGTCGGAGGGGTCCCTGGTGTCGGTCGAGAGGAAAGGGTCCCGAGACGGGAGGAGGAGAACCCAAAGGATGACCACGAGGAAAGAATTCCTAGAACCTTTTGTTATTCTGGGAGACTCCATTCTTTGTCTACCCGAGGTCCGACCCGTCGATGTTGGTCAGAGGACGACTACGAAGTTCTAACTCACCTTCTGTTTTGAAGTAGTAAGAACACTAGTTCCCCCAAAGGGTCGGGTGAGTACGTGTCTCTTCTAGGAGTCAGACCCTTCCCGGGGTCTCTCCCTCCCCCGTGGTCGGGTATTACACTACTTTAGGTGGAACCGACTCTCTATACGTGGGGGTGGTCCTTCCTGGGACTCAGTCTGGTCTATACCCGTGTTCGTTCTACTGACCGGTCTCTGTTGGGTCTTCCGACGGTAAGGAGGACCCGTGTTGAGTGAGACAAACGGGTACACAAGAAGGTGTGTATAAAACGAAGATTACTTGTGAATTTAGATAAAGGGTTAGAACCAGAGAAAGAAGTTTCCTGTCTCCAGGGAAAAGAAGGGGGCGTCCTGGTGGAGGAAGAATATTTCACAACTATGTGAAAGGGGTCGTAAATCTTTGAGGGACAACGTTGGAGTCACTATCGTGTCCTACGGTGGGACGAAATACAGTCTTGTGTCGACGGAGGGTGGGACGGTGGGCGACCACACCCTGGGCCAGTCTTGGAGGGGACTGTCCGCGGACGTGTCGCCGGAAGGGAGGAGAAGGGAGACAGGGATTGCTGGTGGGTTCGCACTCCCGAGTCCGGATTTGTTGATCGAGTGTAAAGCCTTTGTACGGTCAGAGATAGTCGTCTTTCTTCCTTCCTCCGTAAAGATAATGGTATCGTGTATAAACTTCCCCCGAAATTTATTGAGTGTAGTTTATGGGTTGGTTTGTCACCAGTGTCTCCGGATGTTGTCCCGGAACGGACCCGTCGTGACCCGGTATAGTCGGTGAGCTTAGACTCCTGGGTCGCTATTGAGTTTCAAAAAACCTTGTTTAAACCAAAGGATAGGTCTCAGGTTCGGACGGTTGGACGACACAGAAGACTTCCCTTAACAATAAGAACAGGGGTCACTCAGTTATTGTTTGAGATGGGAGGGAACCTTTTAGTTTTAACCATTTGTCTCCTCTACCCCTGTCCTTCGACATTTTAGAGGGTCTCGAAGAGACCGAGGTTCCCATCGCCCATCGTGGTCAATGGCGGGGAAGGACGGCACCGCCGACAGGATCGGGGCGTCCAGTACGTCCGCCCCGGAGACGTCGGGACCAGCCCTGGGTTCCGACGTCAGAGACGTGGACACGTCTTCGTCGTGGGTGTGGCGACTGACACTCGGAAACGACACGGGGATTAATCCGAGACTGAGGAAGGACAGATAAGTTTTATCCTTCTTTAGGTTGTAATGTAGTGCGTCTCGACCCGGACCGAGGAGTCGAGGTGTCGTCCTACCGTTCTCCTTATAACAAACGACCCGAGACGGGGTGGAGGGTTCAAGGGTCCTACCGACGTGTTAGACGTTTAAGGGGAACTGTTGCGGGGTGGTGGGGGGTAGGAGGTCAAGGGTCAGGAAGGGGGTGGGTCGTTAGTGCTACGCCACGTTAGTCCCGAGGTGATACGTCTTTACTGAAAAGTGTCAGGGGGGTTCGAGTTTCGGTGACCTCGGGTCACCCGTGGTGGAGGACCCCGTAGTCGTCGGAATGAGGTCTCTCTGTGGACGGTCTTCCGAGGTTCGTTTACCGTGAGAGGGAAGTCCGACACCCGATAACACCAAAAAGAAAAAAAGAGAAGGTCTTCGTTGTGTAGTAAATTTTATGTGTAAAAATTATAAGGTGACGGAACGATGTTGTGTGTCTCGTTGTCAAGGTTTTATTAAGTCGTAGACATTAAGTATTGAATAGTAGGTTTAAACAACACAAGTTAATAAGTATAGGACGTTGTCACACAGGGGTTTATCCGTTTGTTTGAACTTTCTTTTAAGTGTTTTGCATCTTTTACTTTTTTGTTGGGTTCGGAACGGTACTTCAAAAGTCCTACGTCACCCTTTCATGTCCAACGACCCATCCTTTCGTGTCCAACGACCCATCCTTTCGTGTCCAACACCAGTCTTTCTTAAAGGATCTTCTGAAAAGAGGTTCTGGACTGTTACAACAGTAAACGACGGGATAAGAGAAACGCCCCGACCCCGTCACCACCCGTATATGGTAAAAAATAAAGATCATGTCCATCGTACTTTACAAAGAAGATCGATAAACCCCCGTAGTTTAAGTTAGTTGTAAAGATGTCGATAATGATTCGCGAACACTACACGGTCCGTGATACGAAACGTATTTTTCTCCTCATTCTACGTCGAGAACTGAGACTTCTTGGACGGACTGTCTGTCCCTGCTCTATCGTCTCTCCTCAAACCAAGCAATACTTAGAGTACAACGTGAGTCATACGGTCGTTTAAACCTTGTGAGTCGTCACCGGTACCCTGACCCTTTCCAGTCAAAAGTAAGGTTAGGGTTTCTTTCCGTTACGGTTGTTTACGAGTTTGATGGTATGTTAACGTGGGTAGAGTGTATAATCGTTTCATTACGAGTTTTGAGAGGTTCGGTCCGAAGTTGTTATATAGTTGGTACTTGAAGGTCTAGAAGTTCGACCTAAATCTTTTTCGTCTCCTTGGTCTCTATTTAAACAGTTGTAGACGACCTAGTAGTTTTTTCGTTCTCTCAAGGTGTTTTTGTAGATAAAGACGAAATAACTGATACGTTTCTCTACCCTTATGGTCTGGTGGATTGGACGGAGAACTCTTTGGACATACGTCCAGTCCTTCGTTGTCAATCTTGACCTGTGTCTTATTGTCTGACCAAGGTTTATCCTTTTCCTCATGTAGTTCCGGTACACAACAGTGGGACGAATAACTTGAAGATACGTCTCATGTAGTACTCTTTGGGATACGACCTCCTTCGTGTTCGACCTTAGTTCTAACGACCCTCTTTATAGTTTTTGGAGTCTACACGTCTACTGTGGTGGAAATACCGTCTTTCACTTCTTCTTGATTTTTCGGAGAACTACTTTCACTTTCTCCTCTCACTTTTTCAACCGAATTTCGAGTTGTAAGTCTTTTGATTCTAGTACCGTGGACCAGAGTAGTGAAGTATCGTTTATCAACCTCTTGTCATCTTTGTCACCGTCTGAAATAAAACCCCCCCGAGGTTTTAGTGACGTCTACCACTGACCTCGGTACTTTAATTTTCTGCGAATGAGGAACCTTCTTTTCAATACTGGTTGACTCTATCGTATAAGTTTTCGTCTCTGTAATGAAACGGTTGTTTCAAGGCAGATCAGTTCCGATAACAATAAGTTCATCAGTACATCCCTACAATCTCAACCTGATATTTCTTTCGACTCGTACCTTCTTAACTACGAAAACTTGACAACACAACCTCTTCTGAGAACTCTCAGGGAACCTGACGTTCCTCTAGGTTGGTCAGGTAGCATTTCCTTTAGTCAGGACTTATAAGTAACCTCCCTGACTACGACTTCGACTTTGAGGTTATGAAACCGGTGGAGTACCCTTCTTGACTGAGTAACCTTTTCTGGGACTACGACCCTTTCTAACTTCCGTCCTCCTCTTCCCCTGTTGTCTCCTTTTCTATCGACCTACCGTAGTGGTTGAGCTACCTGTACTCAAACTCACTTGAGACCCTCAACCACTACCTGTCCCTCCGGATCGTACGACACTAAGTACCCCAGTGTTTCTCAACCTATGTGGACTCACTGACCTGACTTGACTTGACTTGACTTAGAGTACTCCTTGAAACCTTCCAAAGTTCGTTCTTATACCGTATATGAATTCAATCATTTTTTAATAAGATCTATGACAATCCTCTAAACTAACAGTTTATGTTCGTGTCTTTCTACCTCTTCTCAAACCTTCGACGGGACCACAGATCCACTCTCGACCGCCAGACACACACCGTCACCCCTGGTCTGTTCCTTCAACGTCCCACCGTCGTGGACTAGTCTCCGTTCCATGCCTCAGAGGTCGTAAACGAAGCCACACTTGCACCCCATGCTCTCCCCGTCTCAAGTCGTACTGAGGATCTAGACCCGGGGTCGTAAAACCACTTATTACTACGATGGTACATGACTTTTCCTTCGACTCCCCCTCCCAAGTAAAGTTCACACTTTACTTCTCTAGACGAGACCTGTGGAACCGAAACGACGAAGAATCAGTGGGTGTCCTTCCACGACCCCACCGACGACACAGATGTTTCGACTTCGAGATCTCTCTTTTACTTCACCGGTTAAACATCTACTGTGAATTTCAGGACACTAACCTGTTCTGATGGACCCTTAATTTACATAATCTCTGTTCTTCTCCATATTGTTGGCTGGGAATCTGTACGGGGTTACACATGCCCTTTATTTCTTGTCCGTTTGGGTCGTTCAGCAGTCGAGGGAAATTTCTATACGACTTTCACGGTGAGTCGTTGAATATCAAATGAGAGTAGACCCCAGTATGAGTCGACTCGGGTAACGATGAGACTTCTTAGTCCTTCCGTCTCCCCCTCTTACGGAGGTAGGGGTCGTTCTGAGACGTGTAGGGGCAGGGGTGGGAAAAGAGTGGACAACGAACGGGTCCGTCTCGACGGTACGTCATCCTCCGTTCCCTTCTTTTGTCAGGTTCTTCTAATAGGTTACGAGGGGTCTCAGTTCTGTTACTGTTTGTATAGGTCACTAACCGTGTGGTGCCTGGAGTCACTTGTCGATCCCTTCACATCTTTCTTCTTTCTCTCGGTCGCGCCCCGCCCCNCCCCCCCCCCCCCTTCCTAGGTCCATTAGCTCATTAAAAGTATCTAAAAGACTCGTGTTCTTGTATCCTGGTCTTTAGTCCTCCGACCTTACGTTTATGGTCGGTGTCCGTCAGTAGACCAGTTGGACTCAAAGGCAATGGTCTCACTTTATAAAGAGTCTGCAAAGACGTCATTTTACTCCTGAGACTGTGTAACGGTCACTGTAATACTCAGGTTGACCCTTTCGTCATGTAGCTACTTAGTTCTCAGGTGGTTTTATACTTATAAAATTTGGTAAAGACTCAAAGATAAGATTCTTTTATTAAGGTTTATAAGAGTTTTCGTAGACAAGTTTATAATTTTATCGGACCCAGGGACTACTGTCTGTGACACCCTTTTATTTCGTAATTAACAAATTGGCAACACCAGACCAGTGATATTGATCGTCGACCTGTGTCAAGGATGAACTTAGGGTCCGACCTCTCAGACCGACTAAACCCGATTAGACCTACAATCTCACACCACTGTGCCCTTTTATCCTTTTATCGTACATTATTTATTATGTCAATCAGGACGACTAGAAAATCCCTTTTCACTTATTCGTCAAGATTAAAATCAAAGGTCGTACGTTTACTATGTCTCTCGGCACACCACACCCCTATAGCCCTTTACTTATAGAAGGAACCTTGACCCATGAAAATTTACGGCGTTCTCGGTGACGATTCCTGACACGTCCTACTTTGACACTGACGTTTTCCGTTCAGAAACACATGTTATAAGTAAGACTAATATTGATACGTCTCTATACACTAAAGATTTGAAACCTCTATAATATTACAAAAGATAATTTAATATTAAATGTGTTTCTTATTGAGTATACAAATCACTTGTCGAGACTCGAAACACCGTTTACGTATCAGTACACCGGCAATGGTGTTACTTTTGTACCGTGACAGGGGAGTGAGACTTCTAGAGGAAGTATGTGATAACATCAGCCAAGAAAGGGGGTTGGGGTGTCTGTTTCTGACTGAACAAAAGACAGAGACATTGAAACGAAACAGGTCTTAAAGTATGTTTACCTTAGTATTTCATATATCTGAAAACTCGGACCGAAAAGAGTGAATCGTATTCCGAGTGAGTGCAATAGTATACAAACGAGGAAAATAAAGACACAAGTGACCTACCTACCTGATGTCAAATAAGTAGGTAAATAGTCAATTCTATAAAAGTAACAAAGGTCAAACCCGTCGTTTATTCCTTATTTGTAAACACATGTCCAAAACATAAACTATTCTCATACAAATTGAAACTTCTTTGACGGTGCACTAAAAAGTCTCACCGGCGTGTTAAAACGTAAGAGTGGTCGTTGACTACTCTTGAAGGCAACGGGGTGTCATAGTGGTTGTGAATGATGACGTAAGAGCAAAAACAACAGTAACAACAAAATCGGTAAGATTTTGGACCCCCACCCTAGAGTAAGTCAAAACTAAACGTAAAGGAATTATTGATTACTACGACTCATAGAAGGCACACGAATAGACAGTAGACGTATAGAGGACCCGACGTGAAGGGATGAGGAAAGAAAGAATAATAACTTAAAACTCACAAGAGATATATAAGGTACAGGATACTGAAATACTCCGTACCTTAAAATTTTGTACAATAGATTGAGACACCAAACAGATACATATAAATTTTTAGTCTCTTCTTTTTAAGTGTGATATTTGGGGTCAGGACCAGGGTCGAGAAGTCTTACTCGGAAGTCGATATTTATGATATTTATGGGAGGATGAGTTCCCCTAGGTCCTATGACAGTAGAAGGAGAGAATAGTCACCGTGAACTTTCATTAGTACCGAGAGAATGTGGGGTGAGAAGTTGTTGTTTAAAAACACCTCGAAGACTCCGAGACTTACAGACATTCCTAATCTCTACGAAGGACGGACCCACAGGACCCGAGGGTCCTCCACGAACTAGAGGAGCAGTTGAGGGTCAGTGTCCCGTTTGAGATCCTCAGACATGGGACACGAGCTCCATCACTTTATAGTAGGACTTCAAAGGAATTAGTAAGGGAACAACAATAAAAAACTTAGTATATATACATACACTAAGTATATGTATATATGTACATAGGGATATTTATGTGACACGATGAAAACTTGACGAATACAGACCTTAGTGTGACATTGTAAGAAACACTAGACGAGGAAGGTGAGTTTTAATACAAAAGTTCTGAGTAGGTGTTCCTGTGTCATTGTTAGAAAAAAAAAAGGAAAAAAAATGAAAAGGTTGAGACATTACCAAGAAAAACATTTTATCGTGTTAAACCAATAGGTAAGATGAAAGCTATTTATATACTAAATTAGAAACACCTGTTTGAAATACAGGAAGAGGAAGTTCTTAAAACAGAAAAATAAAAGTACTAGAAAAGACAGAGAAATAGAGAGAGTTCTTGGACTCAAATACGTATAGTTTTCAAAATCGAAAGGTTCGATAACTTAAGCTTTAATCGAAGTCTACAGACGAAACCATCAGCGTAAAACAACGAAACATTGTCAAGACTTAGAAGTCTCCGTTACCTACTGAGACGTGTTCCTCTCCCCGTAAATACTTCTTTACGTTTGTTCTTCTCATGTAAGTATAATAAAACAAAATGAAGATTTTAATTTTGTTTTTGTTCTATGTCGAAGACCTCGTGTTTAGAGACCTTGGTCATGACCTCCATTTTTTGGATTTACCATTGACTTTTTACAGACCTCCGAGTCACACCTGGTTAGACTCTCAATTTTCGAGGTCCCCTGGGTAAAAGAAACCTACGTCAGTGGTGTGAAAACACAAAATGTAGGTCCTCGGGTACTCCAAGAGTGTGACCGATAACCCCCCTTTATAGATTACGAAGACCGTTCCCCTTCTCTTTTCATTGGTAAAACTTTGTGTATCTTGGAAGACAACAAGAATTGTTTCGGATAAGAGTTCTCTTTGACGAAATGGTCTCGGATTTGACGAGACCCCTTCCTTTACCTTCGGGTGAGGTCATAAGAACAGACCTTTTAGGGTGCCTACCTCCTCGGACTATCCGATGTCAAGTACCCCAGCGTTTCTGAGTCTGTACTGACTGACTGAAGTAAAAGTGAAAGTTTGACGAGAATCCCAAAATAGTCTTGGGATTCATTGGACTCGTTTCCGTCTATGAGTTGAGGTCGGGAATGATGTCTAAAGGTACACCTTCTTCCCTTCACATGTAGAACAGAGTAGATTCCCACCTCACCCCCACGACTCTTCGTGAACACTTCCTGTGTCTGGTCCCTGTACCTCCCTTGTCCTCTCCTGACCTACTTCCGCCAGTTTCTTCTCTTTGAAGGTCAACATTGTATTCATTACCACTATATTACATGTCGTACTATTATATTACTGGTGACAACAACAAGTCAGTGAATCAACACAGGCTGAGAAACACTGGGGTACCTGACGTAGTACGGTCCGAAGCGACAGGATATGGTGGAGGACCTCAAACACGTTTGAGTACAGGTAACTTGACCACTACGGTAGGTTGATAGAGTAGGAGACAACAGAGGAAGAGGAGGACGCAAGTTAGAAAGGGTCGAAGTTCCAGAAAAGGTTACTCAGTCAAGAAACGTAGTCCACCGGTTTTCTAATCTCGAAGTCGAAGTCGTAGTCAGGAAGGTTACTTGTAAGTCCCAACTAAAGGAAATCCTGACTTACCAAACTAGAGGAACGTCAAGTTCCCTGAGAGTTCTCAGAAGAGGTTGTGGTATCAAGTTTTCGTAGTTAGGAAGTCGTGAGTCGAAAGAAATACCAAGTTGAGAGTGTAGGGATGTACTGTTGACCTTTTTGTTATCAAAACTGACTGACCTGGAAAGAGTTGTTTCACTACAGAGACAAAAAATTATAGGACAGATCCAACCAGTATCGAAAAGAAGGTTCCCCGTTCGTAGGAAATTAAAGTACCGACGTCTGTGGTAGATGTCACTAAAACCTCGGGTTCTTTTATTTCAAAGAGTGACAAAGGTAACAAAGGGGTAGATAAACGGTACTTCACTACCCTATTCTACGGTACTAGAAACAAAAAAAATTACGACTTAAAATTCGGTCGAAAAATTGAGAGAAGAAAGTGGAAGTAGTTCTCCGAGAAATCGAGGAGAAGTGAAAGACGATATTCCTACCACAGTAAACGTATAGACTCCAATAACTATAAAGACCGTTAGAACTAAGATCGAACACGAAGTAGGTCGGACTGTAAAGTGTTCTACATGAGACGGAAATGCAATTTATTCGTCCCACTGTTAATGTCGGAACTGTATGAGGAAAGGGTTAAACCTTGGTCAGGTAACAAGGTACAGATCAAGACTGACAACGAAGAACTGGACGAATGTCCAAAGAGTCCTTCGTCCGGACCATAAGGGTAGAGAAATTCTTAAAAGGTCAAACAACACTAAGTGTGTCAGTTTGTAGAATCGTATCAGTTACTTCGTCTTCATCTACAAAAAGACCTTAAGAGAACGAAAGAGATACTAGACAGTCTACAACCGTCAAACTAGAAACCAAGGAGACGGAAAAATTTTAGGTCGAACATGTAGATATTCAAAAACCAAGTACAGGACAACTTCGGATCGAACTTCCTAAATCTCGTATTAATTGTAAGTCAAGTCAAGTCAAGTCAGCGAGTAAGCACACGCTGAGAAACCTTGGGGTACTTAGTGTCGTGCGGTCCAGAGGGACAGGTAGTGGTAGAGGGCTTCAAGTGAGTCTGAGTGCAGGTAACTCAGGTATTACGGTATGTCGGTAGAGTAGGAGACAGTAGGGGAAGATGAGGACGGGGGTTAGGGAGGGTCGAAGTCTCAGAAAGGGTTACTCAGTTGAGAAACGTACTCCACCGGTTTCATGACCTCGAAGTCGAAATCGTAGTAAGGAAGGTTTCTTTAGGGTCCCGACTAGAGGAAGTCTTACCTGACCAACCTAGAGGAACGTCAGGTTCCCTGAGAGTTCTCAGAAGAGGTTGTGGTGTCAAGTTTTCGTAGTTAAGAAACCACGGTTGTGGTGTCAAGTTTTCGTAGTTAAGAAGCCGTGAGTCGGAAGAAGTGTCAGGTTGAGAGTGTAGGTATGTACTGGTGTCCTTTTTGGTATCGGAACTGATCTGCCTGGAAACAACCGTTTCATTATAGAGACGAAAACTTATACGATAGATCCAACCAGTATTGAAAAGAAGGTTCCTCATTCGCAGAAAATTAAAGTACCGAGGTCAGTGGTAGACGTCACTAAAACCTCGGGGGCTTTTATTTCAGACTGTGACAAAGGTGACAAAGGGGTAGATAAAGGGTACTTCACTACCCTGGTCTACGGTACTCATATACAATGTATACTTTCAACAATTTTCTCTCATTTAGGATTCTCAAGAGTAATGTTTCTTTTAAAAAATATAAAGAAATTGAAACATCGATATACTTTACCACCTACATGTGACTTGAACTCTATTAGTGAAGTACCACATTCAGTTTAGTAATACGACACGTTGAATTCAAATATGTCACGACATACAGTCAATGTAGAATCACTTTGACCTTCTTTTTCAAAAAAAAAATTTTTTTTTGTGTCTCTGACAGTCTTACGAAATTTTTTATGTAATTATAAAACAGACTTTTTTAGGTAAAATTTATATTTTGTGTTTAAATTTTATCTTCCTACCCCTTTCTATATGGTAGGATTGTGATTAGTTTTCTTTCACCCTTATCGATATAATTAAAGTCTGATCCGTCTGAAATCTCGTTTCTTTCAATAGTCTCTATTTCTCCCCGTAATACATTACTATTTTCCCAGTTAGTAGGTTCTTCTGTTTTATTAACAATTGCAAATACGTAAATTTTTGTCGAAGTTTTATACAATACGTTTTTGACTATTTTGATATTTCCTTTTATCTGTTTATATGATAATATTAACCTCTGAAGTTGTAGGGAGAAAGTACTTATATGGTTAAGTCGGTCACTTTTTGGTTATCGTATATTGACTTGACTCGTTGTGGTAATTAACTAAATCAACTTTATATATCTTATATAGTAGGTTGTTTTCGTATCATGTAAGAAGAGTTTGATTGTGTCTTGTAAATGATTTTATCTGGTGTTAGACTCGGTATTTTACACGAACAAAAAATAACAAAATCAGTCATTCAGTACAGACTGAGACGTTGGGGTGTCTGACCCCTTGGGTAGTCCAAGGAGACAGGTACCCTAAAGGGTCCGTTCTCATGACCTCATCCAGCGGCAAAGGGAGAGGTTTTCTAGAAGGGTTGGGTCTCTGACTTGGGTACAGAGGACGTGACCGTCCACCTAAGAAATGACCGATCGGTGGTTCCTTCGGGGTTTTGTGTGGTATCACTTAAAATTTCTTATCTTTAACATACTTCATAAGAGCGTTTGGTGTTACCTTTATTCGATCTTTGACTATTGTCTTTCTATTGACCTCTTTGTTTTTGAAGCTCTAATATTATGTACAAGTTTATTTATTCCTAGGTCTTAACAGTTCTCTTTTAAATTTATAAAGTTTGATTTATTTTGTCTTACGTTGAATTGCTCAAAACATCCTATGTCATTTTCGTCAGGAACAACCCTTTAACTATCGTGACTTAGATAATCTTTCCCTTCGTTCTAAATTTCAATTATTAGTCAAAGGTAGTATCCTTTGATCTTTCCCTTTTTTCTCTTCTCGTTTAATTGAGGTTTTTAGTTACTTAAACCTTGTCCTTTAATCCTCTTTTACAGTTATTTAGTTTCGACCAAAAAACTTTTCTAGTTATTTTAATTAGAGAGATCGGTCCGACTATTAGTTTGTTTATTTTTCAACGTTTCTGAGTTTCATGATAATCTTAACTTTCTGCCGGTAGCAATGAGTTGGGTACCTATAAATTTTATTAATAAATTTTATTATTTTCTTATCATTCTTATCATAGTCATAAAAAGTAATTAAATAAAAATTAACTTCCTATTAACGAAATGTCTTAAAACAACAAAAGACAGTTTGGAACTGTACTGAGTCGTGGGGAGGTAAAACTTTGAGGGAGGGTAGTGGGAGGGGTAGGGTTGTGAGATCCAACTATGTCTCGGGGACAAACTCAAAGGACTCGGTATGTCGTTTAAGGACAACCGATAGGGATAATGTATACCATTGCATTCTTACTACCGGTAAGACAGGTCTCACTCCACTATAAAGTAACATCAAAACTAAACGTAGAGAGAATATAACTCGTTACAACTCGTAGAAAAGTACACAAACAATCGGTAGACACAGAAGAAACCTCTTTACAGACAAATCCAGAAAAGGGGTGAAAAACTAACCCAACAAAAATACCATAACTCAACACACTCGACGAACATATAACACCTTTAATTAGGAACCAGTCAACAAAGTAAACGATAATAAAAGAGAGTCAAACTCCCAACAGAAAGTGGAACGAACATCAAAAGAAACGACAGATTTTATAAAATTCAAATTAGTCCAGGGTGAACAAATGAAAACAAAAATAAAGGTAATGAGATCCTCCACCCAGTATTTCCTATAACGAAACTAAATACAGTACTTCACAGGACGGATACAAAAGGACATTCTCAAAATATCAAAGACCAGAATGTGAATCCAGACATTGAGCTGGGTGAATCCAGCTCAAACAGAAACACACACCACAACTCTTCACAAGATTAAAGTAAGAAAATGCACATCTACGGGTAAAAAGGGTCGTGGTAAATAACTTTTCCGACAGACACGGGGTAACATATAAGAACGGAGGAAACAGTTTTTATTCCATGGGATCCAAGTACCCAAATAAAGACCAGGAAGATAGAGCAAGGTAACCAGATATAAAGACAAAAACACGGTCATAGTATGACAGAACTACTGACATCGAAACATCATATTAGACTTCAGTCCTTCCAACTAAGGAGGTCGAGGTATAAAAGAGTTCTGACGAAACCGATAATCGTATACTTAACACTTTAAAAAACAAGATCAGGAACCCTTTTACGGTGACGATTAAACTATCTCTAGTGTACCTTAGACATCTAACGTAACCCATCATATCAGTAAAAGTACTTTAACTAAGAAGGATGAGTCCTTGTACGTTATAGAGAGGCAAACAGTAGAAACTAAAGAAAGTAGTTACAGAATATTAAAAGAGCCATGTCAAGAAAACAAAGGAATCCATTCAAATAAGGATCTATAAATTAAGAAAAACAACGTTACCACTTGTCCGAACAAAGGAATTAAAGAGAAAGACTAAAAAGTAACAACCATATATCTTTACACTCATTAAAGACACGTAACTATAACATAGGACCTTGAAATGATTTAAGTGACTAATCGAGATCATTAAAAGATTATGATAGAAATCCCAAAAGACACATGTCTTAGTACAGTAGACGTTTGACACTCTCAAATTAAGAACAGGTTAGACCTAAGGAAAATAAAGAAAATGAAGAGACTAACGACATCGATCCCGAAGGTCTTGATACAACTTATTGTCACCACTTTCACCTGTGGGAACAGAACAAAGACTAGAATCCGCCTCACGAAAGTCAAAAAGTGGTAACTCTTATTACAAACGACATCCTAGTAGTACATACCGGAAATGATACAATGTTATCCAAGAAAGATACAGGTAAAAACTTCTCAAAATTAGCATTTACCCACGACTTACAACAGTTTCTGAAAAAGACGTAGATAACTCTACTAGTATACCGAAATAGAAAGTTAAACAATTACACCACATAGTGTAACTAACTAAAGTATCTAACTTCTTAGGAACGTAGGGATCTTATTTGGGTGGAACTAGTACCAAATACTCGAAAAACTACACAAAGAATTAAGACAAACGATTTTAAAAAACTCCTAAAAACGTAGATACAAGTAGTCACTATAACCGGTCATCAAAAGAAAGACACACAACAGAAACAGACCAAAACCATAGTCCCACTACCACCGGAACATCTTACTCAAACCTTCACAAGGAAGGAGACGTTAAAAAACTTTCTCAAAATCTTCCTATCCGTAATCGAGTAGAGATTTACGAACTGTCTTAAGAGGACACTTCGGTAGACCAGGACCCGAAAACAAAAACCGACTAAAAACTAGTGTCGAAGTTAAGGTCACGAAGTTAAGGTCTTGTCGACCCAACAAGTATTAAAGATAAAGAAGGACCAAGTCAGAACCTTCTAACTTGAAAAGATTCTTAGACAGGTAAAGAAGGTCCAATAGGTAAAATAACAGTTTGTCAACAAGTATTATCAGAGAATGTTAGGAAAAAATAAAGACGTAACAGAGAACATTAGAGAGGAAATAGTTAAGATTAAAACAACTAAACTAAGTAGAGAAAAAAAGAACTACTCAGACCGATTTCAAAACAGTTAAAACAAATGTAAGAGTTTCTTGGTCGAAAAGTAAAATAATAAGAAATGTTAACAAAGACAGTAAAGAAAAGGTAAATAAAGACGAACCTAGAAATACTAAAGAAAGGAAGATGATTAAAACCACCCAAAAACAAGAAGAAAAAGGTCAACGAAATCCACATTTCAATCCGACAGATGAGCTACAAAAAGAACAAAGAACTCTATCCTAACATAACGATATTAGAAGGGAGAATCTCGACGAAAATGACGTAGGGCATCCAAAACTCAACACCACAAGAGTAACAGTAAACAAAGATCTTTGAAAAACTAAAGGGAAAACTAAAGAAGTCATTGGGTAACCAATAAATCTTTGTATAACAAATTAGAGGTACACACACAAAGACTGTCAGAAAAAGAACATTAACTGTAGATCAGGGTATCACAACACCAGTCTCTTCTACGAACTATACTAAAATTAACATAATTTAAATGACTCCAAACAAAACACTGGGTTCTACACCAGATAGGACCTTTTACAAGGTACACGTGATCTCCTCTTCCACATAAGAAGACGTAAACCTACCTTAAAAGACTTCTATAGTTACTCTAGGCAGAGTAGATTACACAGTAAATTCTGAACACAAAGGAATAATGACAAGACAAAACTACTAGACAGGTAACCTCACTCACACCACAATTTCTGAGGATGATAATAACACAATGACGGCCAAATAGGAAAATACAGACAATCACAAACAGAAGTCTCTTCCGTTACCGTGGGGTGAGGTCATGAGAACGGACCTTTTAGGGTATCTGTCTCCCCGGACCATCCGACGTCAGGTACTCCAATGATTCTCAACCTGTGCTGACTCACTGAAGTGAAAGTGAAAAGTGAAAGTACGTAACCTCTTGTTTTAACGTCGGGTGAGGTCACAGGAACGGACCTCTTAGGGTCCCTGTCTCCTCGGACCATCCTCCGGTAGATACCCCAGTGTGTCTCAACCTGTGCTGATTTCGCTGAATCGTCGTCGTCGTCGGAGTCACAAACAGAATAAATAACTCCTCGAGGATACAACCCACGTATCTATAAATGTTAACAATACAGACAGGAGAACCTAACTAGGGAACTAGGAAGACATCACGGGAAGGAATAGAAAACGTTAGAAGAAATGAAATTCCAGATAAAACATACTATACTCCTAACAATGAGGTCGAAAGAAAACGAAGGGTAAACGTACCTTATATAAAAAGGTAAGAGAGTGAAAGTTAGATATACAGAGAAGTCCAGACTTCACCCAAAGAACATCTGTTGTACATATACCCGGAACAAAAAAAAAATAGGTAAGTGGGTCTGACACAGAAAACCAACCTCGTAAATTAGACAAATGTAAATTTCATTAATAACTATATATACAAGGATAACGGTAAAATAATTAACAAACCCTAAGTAAAACATCTAGAAAAAGAAGAGAACATAAAGAACTGATATATTCAGGTAAATTGTAAACAACATTTCGACCAAACCACCATGACTTAAGACAATTTAAAACGAACAGTCTTTTCGAAAAATAAGGAGATAGTCAAAACTTACTCTAGGAACAACCCATGTCATTAGAACCAACATCAAAAAGGGAAAGTCATGAAATTTATGTAGGACGGTAAGGGAAGACCGGACGTCTCAAAGACGTATTTCTAGTCGACAATTTGTGTACCCCAAAGGGAACATACAATGGACAACGAAAAGAGGACGACGAAAATTATAAGAAAGAAACACCAATCAAAAACAATCAAACTAATCATACACAGAACCACACAAAGAGGAACCCAAACAGGACATATCCTAAGAAATGTGGAGAACTTGAACTAACTGATAGAGGAAAAGGTACAACCCCTTTAAAAGTTGATATTAGAGAAGTTTTTACAAGAATATGGGAAAGAAAAAGAGAAGAAGAAGACCCTGGGGATATTAAACTTTCAACGACGTAAACTATAACAGGGTTTTCCAGAGACTCTGATAGGAGTCAAGAAAGGTAAGAAAAATGAAATAAGACGAGAAGTCTCCAATAAAGGTGTTAAAGTAGAAGGTCGAGTGACTAAGCAAGAAGACGAAGTCTATAAGACGATAACTAAGGAAGGTCTCATAAAAATTAAAGTCATTAACACAACAAACAGAGACGTACAAATAAGAAATTAGGAAGATCCAGAAACAATTAACTAAGAACGTAAAAAGGGTAAGACAAAAGTTGCAAAAACTAGTAGAAATGATAGTAATAAGACTTAAGAAAGAGTCCATCAAACGGATAAAGGAGGAGTAAATAAAACAGAAGATACAAAGATCAAACAAGGAAGTAAACACATCATAAAGAGAAAAAAAGGTAAAAAAAAATTGAATAACACAAACTCCAGAGGAAAGGGGTCGGAAGTTCCAACTTAATAAAAAAGGAAAGTCAAGACGGGAGGATTCCAACCACATCACCAAATACATTCGAAGGATATTCCACTCGAAACACGACTCAAAAAAAGGTAAACGAACAAACAAAAAGGAGACTACCCGTTCCACCTCGCTCTACCATTAGGACAGACGACTATTAAACTAAACATAAAAACAAAACAAACAACAAATCTACTCCATAGGACGTGTCCCACGATGACTACCAACCCACTATACCCATACGAAGAAACTCTCATTTTAATGAACGTTTATGAACAATCATAAATTTTCATTTATTCTCAATATACTTACTCACGTCTCCCAACTCTTGACGAGGTTCTTAACTATTCTCTTTCCTGTGTCCATCTTTCTGGATAAAGAAAGGAGAGAGAAAAAAAAAAAAAAACTTTTGTTTATAAGATTACCTACTTACTTACCAAAACAGGACCTAATGTATTAACCAATCTACGTCTATATACAAGTCTTGGGTTCACGAGACTGATAATCGGGTCCAGAAAAAGGTATTTTGAAGATTTTAATGTGTAAATTAGAAACGAATCCAGCAATTCTGGATTTGGACAAGAACCCTAATCTTCAACGTTCTTAATCACCAACTTGGGTATCTAAGACGGACGGAGTGTAGAAGAGTGATGTTGTCGAGCTCCCGGTAGACTTACGATCCTCCGGACCAAACTGAGTCGGTCTCCAGGAGTGGACATGACTTCTGCGCTTTACACGGTGAAGTCACCACGGGTACAGACGGTGACGTGGGGTTCCGGTCTCAGGGGTGACTAAACATTCCGATACACTTTATCCTAAGTTGTTTGATTTAGTCTTTATCGAAGCCTATAAAAACATCTCGGGGGTTCTACTTAAGTCTCTTCAACACTTCTCCCTGACCTGACCCTTCTCCTCCGAGGGAGGAGTAGAGTTGAGTCGGTGACAGACCGATACCCGGAACTTCAAACTGTAGTCTTAGATTGGCTTCCTGAGTTAAATACGATTGAGCTCTCGGTACAGGAAAGAGACCCTTCCAGTAAAGAGGTTGGTTATAGACACCTGTGTTACGTTTCTTCCACAAGTGCCCTTTCAATCTGATCGTACAACGGAAGATTAGGTCAAAACTTCTAGGTGAATTAACGGGTAAGAAAACAAATGATTTACGAGTGTCACTTGACCCCTATACGATATAGACTTAACCACCCTGTAAGATTTGTCAAGAGTTTGTACATATCATCTCTAAATTTGGAAACCGTTAGTAGGTGTCGTGACCAGGTCGTGCTTCGGACAACAACTAGGGGGTTCTTCGTCGACGACTCGCCTTTAGAGGTACGTCAGACATAGAATTCCTTGCCGGAGACGTGACCGTGATACCTACTCTCCCATCCCTTCGTCCTTTGACCTAAGTTCGGGTTGTTCTCTGAGTTGGTTAGGGTGTTCATTGTGACCTTGATGTGGCTAGGGAGGAGTCTTCACAGTGTGGAACCCGGTTCTACCGGTCCGAAAATATGGAATTTAGCCGGAGACACGGTTTTTCCTTGGACTATACCACTCTGCCGAGGACGTCCCTCCGTCGGGATTTCCACTGACACGGACGACTGTCTTGGGGGTCACTGACCCACCGTCTTTAGCTCAGACCCATGTGAAGAGTCACGGACGGTGTGTCCACTGACAACTTCCTTACTGTTTGTGAAACTTTTATGACAATGAAATATTATTAGTCTCGAAGGTATTAAGTCTCATTAAAAGTTATACATCATTGATACGGACGGTTTCATCGTTCAGTCCTTTGTGGACCTCATTGTCCGTTTAAACCGGAACCTCATGTCTTACATCGTCCCGTTTCCGATTATCTCAAAACGGTTCTTTTGTGTGACCAGTATCGTTTGTGGGAGAAGGTTGTTGTGTTCTCTTCTGAAATGTGAAATTGTAGTGGTCTACCGGTTGTAGCTTTAGTCTAACTAATATAAGAAACGTCGGTTTCTACCTCTTCGAGATATGTCAGTCGTTTTTTTCTGGTCGTCGACTGACACCGAGTCTAGTACTTGAGGAATAACGGTTTAAGTCCGAATTTAACTTCTTTCATCCCTTTTGGTGATCTGGTAAGTCCATATTGGATTTAGTTTAGGGAATACTGATATGTCACCTTCACTGTTTATCTAAATTCCCTGATCTAGACTATCTGTCTCNGTCTACCGGTTGTGACTTTAGTCTAACTAATATAAGAAACGTCGGTTTCTACCTCTTCGAGATATGTCAGTCGTTTTTGTTCTGGTCGTCGACTGACACCGAGTCTAGTACTTGAGGAATAACGGTTTAAGTCCGAATTTAACTTCTTTCATCCCTTTTGGTGATCTGGTAAGTCCATATTGGATTTAGTTTAGGGAATACTGATATGTCACCTTCACTGTTTATCTAAATTCCCTGATCTAGACTATCTGTCTCACGGACTACTTGATACTTGTCTCCCAACACTGTAACATGTCCTCTGTCCTTAGTTCTGATAGGGGTCCTTTTTCTTTACGTTCTCTCGTTTTACCGACAGACTCCTCCGAAATGTTTATCGACATTTTTCTTCTATTCACCTTTCGTTTCCTCTTTTCCTTTCTATTTGGGTAAACTTACGTCTCGAGGTTTCTTAGCGTTCCTCTCTATTCTTTCAGAAAGAGTCGCTAGTCACGTTTCCTTATCTCCTTTTGTTATCTTACCCTTTCTGATCTCTAGAGAAGTTCTGTTAATCTCTATGGTTCCTTTGTAAAGTACGTTTCTACCCGAGTTATTTTGTGTCTTTATCATACCTGGACTGTCTACGTCTTTTATAATTCTTATCCACCGTTCTTATGTGTCTTCTTGATTGACATGTTTTTTTTTGAAGTGCTGGGTCAATTAGTACTACCACACTAGTGAGTGGATCTCGGTCTGTAGGACTTTACATTTCAGTTCACCCGGAAGTCTTCGTAGTGATACTTGTTTCGATCACCTCCACTACCTTAAGGTCACCTCGATGAAGTTTAGGACTTTCTCTACGACACTTTCACGACGTGAGTTATACAGTCGTTTAAACCTTTTCAGTCGTCACCGGTGTCCTGACCCTTTCCAGTCAAAAGTAAGGTTAGGGTTTCTTTCCGTTACGGTTGCTTACGAGTTTGATGTCGTGTTAATGTGAGTAGAGTGTACGATCATTTCAGTACGAGTTTTAAGAGGTTCGGTCCGAAGTCGTTATGTCCTTGGCACTTGAAGGTCTACTAGTTCGATCAAAATCTTTTCCGTTTCCTTGGTCTCTAGTTTAACGGTTGTAGACGACTTATAACCTTTTTCGTTCTCTCAAGGTCTTTTTGTAGATAAAGACGAAATAACTGATACGGTTTGGGAAACTGACACACTTAGTGTTATTTGACACCTTTTAAGACTTTCTCTACCCTTATGGTCTGGTGGACTGGACGGAGAACTCTTTGGACATACGTCCAGTCCTTCGTTGTCAATCTTGACCTGTACCTTATTGTCTGACCAAGGTTTATCCCTTTTCTCATACAGTTCCGATATACAACAGTGGGACGAATGAATTGAAGATACGTCTCATGTAATACTCTTTACGACCTGACCTTCTTTGTGTTCGACCTTACTTCTAAAGGCCCTCTTTATAGTTATTGGAGTCTATACGTCTACTGTGGTGGAAAAACCGTCTTTCACTTCTCCTTGATTTCTCGGAGAACTACTTTCACTTTCTCCTCTCACTTTTTCGAGTTGTAAGTCTTTTGATTCTAGTACCGTAAACCAGGGTAGTGAAGTTTATCTACCCTTTTGTCACCTTTGTCACTCTCTGGAATAAAAAGACCCGAGGTTTTAGTGACGTCTACCACTAACGTCGGTACTTTAATTTTTTGTGAAAGAAGAACCTTCCTTTCAATACTGGTTGGATCTGTCATATAATTTTTCGTCTCTGTAATGAAACGGTTGTTTCGAGGTCATCAGTACATACCTACACTCTCAACTCGATATTTCTTTCGACTCCTGGCTTCTTAACTACGAAAACTTGACACCACAACCTCTTCTAAGAAATCTCAGGGAACCTGACGTTCCTCTAGGTTGGTCAGGTAGGATTTCCTCTAGTCTGGACCCACAAGTAACCTTCTAGACTACAGCTTCGACTTTGAGGTTATGAAACCGGTGGACTACTCTTCCCGACTGAGTAAACTTTTCTGGAACTACGACCCTTTCTAACTCCCGTCCTTCTCTTCCCCTACTGTCTCCTCCTCTAACAACCTACCGAAGTGGCTGAGTTACCTGTGCTCAAAGTATCCGAGGCCCTCAACTACAACCTGTCCCTCCGGACCGCACGACCTCGAGTACCTCAGCGTTTGTCAGTCTTTGTTCACTCGCTGACTTGACTTGACTTCACTTGAATTACGAACGGTAGATGACAGACCTTGTCTTTGGGAAAAGATCGGGGTTTCTACAGAGGTAGGAAGGAATCGTCCCTACAGTACGGTTGACCTATGTGTCAAGAGAGAAACACACGATAGACGTATCTCTTGTTACGTGGTTGGGTGATGTAGTCGACAGTGTGTTGGACGGGGATTTCGGTGTATCATAGAGACGAAGACTGAGTAAATGTTTTTTTTTTTGACTGGGGATCACTAGTTGACCGTTGTAAATCAACTAGAGATCCGTAATAGACAAACTGGAGGTTCGGTTTGGATACCAGTCAGGTAGGGGACTCAGGGGACCCAGGGGACCCCTAAGGGTTTCTTTATCTTCGTCTCAACATCAATCTTTGACAACCAGGGTTCCGGGGAAGGGAGATGAGGTGAGGACCAATTTCCGAAACCCTCTATCCCTCTTGAGAGACCTTTAAAGACTTACAAACGGACTTAACTCCACCGAAAAATTTCCCATCACCCTAAACATCTAGGTTACTACTCCCAGCCTCCCTTGAAAGGTTCGTGTCCTTCTCGAACTCGATTCGACCCTCCTATACCCCGTCCAACCTTTTCAGTCGTCAAGACGACCGAGTCCCGTACACACCTCACCCCACGTAAATACCTTCATCTTAAAACTCACGGTACGACTCTTGTAAATATGACCTCCGTTTACCGTGTGTGTACGGTCTGTCGACTGTCCCGGGTCCCCGTACGGGGTCACAGACCGTTGTGACGTTTAATGACCGACGAGTCTCTCGTGAACCGTCACTTGAGGTGTCCGTCGTTTCCGACCCTGAGGGAGACCATTTTCCTCCCGTCTTCCAGTTGTTCTTCTGACGAATAAAAGATTCGTCTTCCTAAATAGTCATCGTCTTGTCTAGTTATAGTTCGGTGTCTTGGTTGAGAGATCGGACTCGGTGAACGTGGAGGAAGAGGACCAGAGATAAATACAAAGGAGTCCTCCCGACAGACGGGAGGTTCTAGAGATACCGTCGAGCTCGGAGTGGGAACCCTGAGATAGGCGAAGTTGTCCGGTTCCGGCGGGAAACGGTTCTGGAGACGGGGTCCCGTTTGGGTACTCCGAGACCGGTGCGCGGTCGCAAAGAATAGAGTCGACTTACGTGTAGTGGTTCTCCGAGATAGTCGACGTGTCACTCGTGACGGAGAGGGACACTTGAGTTGATACAAATAAGACTCAGACAACAGGAACTCTCCCGAAACAAGGGTAAAGAAGTTTAGCTAAGCGTATTGATTACAAATCGTCTCCAGGCGCCACGACCCGTGTGAGGGGTTTGGGGCGATACGCCGGTGAGTCGGGGGCGGGGGTCGGGTCGAGAGAGGGACGAGAGACGGAGGACGGCGAGCAAGAAGACCAGAGTACCGGGTCGGAAGTAAGAGGAGCGGAAGGGAGGTGGAGTGGACTGGGCCGAGCCCCTACCTGTTCGTTAAGTCTCGTGTCAGGCTTATCGGTGAACCTCGACCTAGTGGTCGTCGACCTGAACGCCTTTCTCGCCCTCTGAGATGAGAGTTTGGGCGGCCGCCCCCGCGACACCTCGGTCCAGTGATCCTACGGGTCCGACTCTTGTGGGGTTTGGTTCTCGTAGAGTCGCCCCTCCGCCTCAGGCGTAGTAGTGACGTTGTCGCAGCAACTGAGTGAGTAAGTAAGTGACTGAACTCGGTGTGTGTCAGTCCGGTGTCTGTACGGGATGACCGAGGGACGGCTGGGTCGTGGTCGGCCCCTGCCGGAGCACCCTCAGAAGTACCGTCGTCGAGGTGACCCGGAGGTGAGTGGGGGTTGGCGTGACCTCGAGTCACCGGGGAGTCGGCGCGGATGAAGTGTGTGCGACGACTGTGGGACGGACCTTGCGGAGAGGGTAGGTGGACCGTTTGAGAAGGTTCTGATGCCAGTTCTGGTGGAAGAACGTCCTTCAAAGGGACTGACTGGGGCCATCGAGGGTAGTGGTGGCGCCACACGACGCGCGCGGGTACAGGGGAGACCACGACGTGACGAGGACCGCGTGGGGGAAGGTGAGGGTGGATGAGAGTGTATGGACCTGTGTGCGTCCGTGGGTAGGTCTTCAGGATCAACTCGCAAACGACACAGTCTCTGAAGATCCCGAGACGGGTCGTGGGACGTACACGACCCTGCCTTGACCTGACACCGGCGAACATCGAAGGACGGACACTCTGGTCCGGTCTGATCTCCGTCGTGACTCCCTCTCGACCCCTTCCGTCTCTACCACCCTCTTCCCGAAGTGTCCGTGGACCGGGAAGGGTAAATGACGAAGTGTACTGGACAGGAAGACGGACGAGGACGTCCCGTGGTCGAGGAGTGTCCGTCACATTACTCGTACAGAGTGTTCAGTAACATACGTAAACATATTTGTCGTACCTGGTGCGTGTGTCACCAACAATTTATTATAGACACCGTACGAACCAACAATGCTAAATTTTCGTCCGTCGTAAAATCTTAGTGTGTAACTTTTAAGTAGAACGGGTAGAAGAGTGGAAGTTCGTCGATGTGTTTCTACTAAGTAAAGCTGGAAGTTCCTTCTACGAGGTAGTAAGTAGTCGGGAGGTAGAGGCGTACTCTACCTCTGGGTGTCTTGAAGGACTTACTAATCACATCGGGTCATGCACGTTGGAAGATAAAGTTGGTTTTAGTTCGTACGTCGGAGTACGAGAGTGAATGATTTTTTATACTGCGTTCATTACGAACTAACAATATTTGTATGTGGTGAGGTGTTAAAGGAAGTTACGTACGACGTTCGTGTCTACCTTTCGTGAACCTTAACTTGTAATTTCTTTTACATGCACGTGAAACATTTTACACGGAAGTCTCTCTAACGTGAAATTATTTCTCTGTGTCCCACTCGAAGTCATGTCTAAGGTAACGATTAACATTCGAAGTGTAAACCGTTCCAATACTTGACGAAACCTCCCCAACCCCCGTCCTCCTCTTCCCCTGCTGTCTCCTACTCTGCCGACCTACCGTAGTGACTGAGCTACCTGCACTCAGACTCACTTGAGACCCTCAACCACTACCTGTCCCTCCGGACCGCATGACGCTAAGTACCCCAACGTTCCTCAGTCTGTGTTGACTCACTGACTTGACTTGACTTGACTTGACTTGACGAAAAAGAAAAGAAAGAAAAAATTTTATAAATAAATCAACCGACGTAGTCTAGAATCAACGTCGTCCACCTGAAGACGTCAACGTCGAGTACCCGATGAGAGGTCGGCACCACTCGTCCGATCAACGAGACTCCGTACACCCTAGGATCAAGGGGTTGGTCTCTAGTTTGGGTATAGGGGACGTAAGTTCCGTATGAGAATTGGCAACCTGGTAGTTTCTTTAGGGACGAGAAATAAAGACATACATAATTGAAGTCAAGTCAAGTCAGTAAGTCAGTACAGGTTGAGGAACGCTGGGGTGTCTGACGTCGTGCGGTCCGAAGGGACAGGTAGTGGTTAAGGGTCTCGAATGAGTTTGAGTACAGGTAACTCAGCCACTACGGTGTCTTGGTAGAGTAGGAGACAGCAGGAAGAGGGCGGAAGTTAGAAAGGGTCGTAGTCCCAGAAAAGTTTACTCAGTCAAGAAACGTAGTCCACCGGCTTCAAACCTCAAAGTCAAAGTCGTAGTCAAGAAGGTCACTTGTGAATCCTGACTAAAGAAAATCCTACCTGACCAACCTAGAGGAACGACAGGTTCCCTGAAAGTTCTCAGAAGAGGTCGTGGTGTTAAGTTTTTGTAGTTAAAAGTCGTGAGTCGAAAGAAACATCGGGTTGAGAGTGTAGGTATGTACTGGTGACCTTTTTGGTATCGGAACTGATATGTCTCAAAACAACCGTTTCATTACAGAGACGAAAAATTATACGACAGATCTAATCAGTATTTAAAAGAAGGTTCCTCGTTCGTAGAAAATTAAAGTATCGACGTCAGTGGTAGACGTCACTAAAACCTCGGGTTCGTTTATTTCAGAGAGTGACAAAGGTAACAAAGGGGTAGATAAACGGTACTTCGCTACTGTGGTCTACGGTAGTAGAAGCAAAAGACTTACAACTCGAAATTCGGTCGAAAAAGTGAGAGGAGAAAGTGAAAGTAGGACTCGAAAGATCAAGAAGAAGTGAAAGACGGTATTCTCACCACAGTAGACGTATAGACTCCAATAACGGTAAAGAGTGTCGCTAAAACTAAGGTCGAACACGCAGTAGGTCGGGTCGCAAAGAGTACTACGTGAGACGTACCTTCAATGTATTCGTCCCACTGTTATATGTCGGAACTACATGAGGAAAGGACTAAACCTTGGTTAGACAACAAGGTACAAGTCAAGATTTATTATGATGTTTCATAATCGATCGTTCACCATTTAAGTCAATTGAACCATATTATAATTCTTTTTTTAAAACCCTTTTGTCTTACGTTCCATGGTAGAAGAAACATCTGGAAAAGGAACAGTAGGACCACCATGAATTTTAGTGAAGGACGATTAAAGGCACTGTGATCTCTAGAAGGAACACAGAGGAACAGGAAGTGGAATCTAAGTAGGTTGTCGTGTCTCTAATAGACAATGACGAGTGGTGACAGGGTCCACGATCGGTGTATAGTCACTCGTTCCGTCTCTAAAAACGGGAGACCCTTGAGTGTAGGGTCACTTCCTCCGTGTGGTCTCTGTCTATGCTCTCCGACAGAGGAGACAGGGTCCCATGATGTTCGTAGAACTTCCACCTTTGGTGTGGGATTTCTTTGGTTTCATCCTTCTTTTATTATCTTTTTGAAACCTTTCAAACTCGAAGATGATGTACCCGACACAAGGACTTTAAACGTCAAGTCGTCGACTCCTCCGGACCCGGGTGTCGACGTTACGAGGGGTGTCTTGAGGTCCGGAGGCCTGAACTACAAGTCTCCGTGATCCGTCGGGTGTTGGAGGGACTGTACATCCGACGAGGGAACGGGATTCTCCCCTACCCTCCGACCTAATTGTCCAGTCTCCTTTCCTCGAACCCTTACACTTACATTCGGCCAAGTAACTGGATAAGAATAGATTTTGGAAGGACACTAAATGTACTTTTATTAATTCCAAACCCCACTTATAAATTTTCGAACCTTCAGTAATTTTCCCAGAAGTGAGGGAGACATCCGTGGTCCTTATTCTCCCCGGAAGGGAATGGATGGGAGGGAAACAGTCTAGGGGGAGAAGACTGGAGTTCCACCTACCGTTGAGTGTCGGGACACTGTTTCTACCCCTCACTTTGTCCTCCCGTCCCAACCCGAAACGAAAGATTTATCGGGGAATACGAAACAACCCCCAGGAAAGTAGGGACTCGGGGACTAGGGGTCCCTTCCCTTCTTCGTTTACCCAACCCCCACCAACGGGTCGTGTTGTGAGTCGGGGGCTTCTGGAGGGTTGAGTACTCAGAGGAGAAGGATCTCTCATATACAATCAGTGAGTCGACACGGGTTAAGAAACACTGGGGTACCCGACATCGAGTGGTCCGCGGAGACAGGAACTTTAAGAGGTCCGTTCCTACGACTTCACCCAACGATAAGGGAAAAGGTCCCCTAGAAGAACTGGGTCCCTAACTTGACTCCAGAGGACGTAACGTCCGTTTAAGAAATGGTAGACTCGGTAGTCCCGACCCACGTAAGAGAAACCCTAAGGCGGTCGGGAAGGATGGACATCTTTAGTAGTACTTAGGCGGTAGTGACTTCGGGAAAGTGATAGGTCCGTCTGTGACAAGTTTTTCAAGAATCTCCTCCATAAGGCACACGTGGTGAGAATCCCATCACTTGAGTAGTCTCGGAATGAAGAATTTATGAGTGGCTGAAGACCTCCCCCAAGAAGAACAAAACACTTTAAACTTACAATTCAAACTATAGGAACTCGAAGATTCATACACCTTCATAAGATAGTGTCTTTTCCCACAGTATTCGAAAAGTGGACCTCTAGTGGTCCCCTGACCGTTAGTTCCCGACAAATTAGGAGACTGAAAGAGTAAAGACAGAAGATAAGGGACATTTGAGATCGTAGACAACGACTTCTAGAATCCTAGGGCAAAAGATTTACAGGAGGAAAGATCAACTGACTTTGGTGACTCCAGGTTCTGTAACACTATATAATAAAGTAAATGTTAATAAAAAAGAGTGGGAACAGACCTAGGGTCCGAGTTGACCGTTACTCAAACTCCGGAGTCTACCTGATAGAAAAGAAAATCTGTCGTATTTTACACCTGAGAAGAGACGAGTTCCGAACAAGACCTCTCTTGAACCCAGACGAACGGACGACTCATCATTTCGGTTGAATGACTAGGACCTGACACCCCTTCCTTTCGTGTCTGTCGTAAATAATGTCCCATGGTTCGTTCCTCTTACCCGTCGAGTACGAACTTTCTGGGTTTGAGGGAAGACGGAAAACTCACCGAAAATTTCCGTTGTAAACCCTACTCCCAACATCCCCCCGTACTTAAAGAAGACTAACTGACCACCACTCCCCTACCCTACCACAAGGTTTAAATCAGTAATTAAATCAGTAATTAGGTCTTAAAATCAGTAATTAGAAGACCAAGGTTTCTCACCTCCCAAATGTTCGAACACCAGTGGGAGGAGGTGGATCCACTCCCAGAATCAAAGACGTCTTGTTGAGTTTCCATACACAGTTTAATAATATATATGAGGACCTCCTCCTTGATCCAGAGACAAAACAGGGACTTGATGACAAAAAAATGACGAAAACGAATCAAAGACGTGAGAGCGAAGAGATTAATCATCGACGAATTTAGACGAATGACCTCGAGTCCCTTCCGGCTTCTCTGACTTCGGAAAAGGATATTTATCCTTTATCCCCTGTGTCTCCCTGAAAACATGGGTCCTTTCGAACATCCTAGGAAGAATCAAAGTTCCAAGGAGGTCTTTAAAGATCTCGTCTCAGGGAAGTGTCTTATATCTTGAGGTCGGTATTTCTGACGACAGAGATCGGTGGAAGGTGAAAGGGTAACGGAAGTCCTTTTGGGACACAACGGAGTCAACCGCACAGATATATTACCTCTGTTATGACATCAAAGATTGAACACCGATACCACCCTTAATTTACTCTACTAAGTACACTGCGAGAGCCGGTCTCGTATTCAAGATTGTATTCAAGAGTTTTTTACGAGTCAAATGAAAATAACGACGATGAACGAGTACTCACCCCAACTGAACCCCTGTACGGTGGGTATATCTACACAGAGACACTTCGTTCCTCTTCGGTTGTTTCCGAGAGTTCCATGAACCACAAGGGACTTTTTATAAAAACTTAGATTGAATATACCTTGTGTCTCGAGATTCACGGAAAATTTAGCTGTAGCAGATCAAACGACCATCTAGAAGTACGTAAGAAAATGACTCAAAAAATTAAAGGAGAAAATTTGAGATTTTCTCCACATACATGTTTGATATAAAACCTCAACTGTATAGACTTCTTTAGGGTAGTATTGTTTCGTAAGTAAAAGAATAAAAATTATGTCTACAATTATTTCCTTTATCGTGAACCGTGAATACGTTGACACGAAGGGTAGAAGTTTTCCTAAACGTTCATAATTGGTCAATAAGGTTCGTAACAAAGGTATTTTATCCCTTTCGTACCAGAGATGAGGTTATCAGTTTTATTGTCTTTGTGGGTGATTCACTTGGAGTACAAACAACAAGAAAAACAAACAAACATTGTCCCTTCTTTCTCTCTTTCAATGAAGACCGAATATAAGTTTCATATAAGTTTTGAGTTTAAAACTAATAAAAATTGATAACTCATAGAGATGTTTTTTTTATAGTCGGTTTCGTACTCAGTCTTTTAAGACCGAGATCACAGAACGAGGAAACACACACCCCCCCTTCATCCCCTACAATACAAGATAAACAAAAGTGTGTCTTTCGTGGTCCGTTTTGACTTGGTCTTTACTGCTTATCTTGAAAGGTTCTACACCTTGGTGAGGTATTAGACATGAGAACTAATGTCGTCGGTGGTCGGTGTGTACCGAAGACTCGTGAATTTTACACCGACTACACAGTAACTTCCTGACTTAAAAATTAAATTGAAGCATACTTAATGGAACTTGAATCTAAATTTATCGGTGTGTATCGATGGTGTAGTCTGTCGTACCGAGATTGTGGTACCTTTGTTGGAGTTATAGGTCTTTGTCCATTTACATATTTCTTTTACACCATACATATCATACAGTCAGAGAGGGTAGTCCTTCGAAGGTATTCGGAGAATAGAAAAAGGTAGTCTTCTGTCTGTCTGACTTTTGGTGTTAGTGTCTTTTGATTGGTCAGACTAGTGTGCCTGGCGTCGGAATAGATTGAGTTACTTTGATACTCGGTACGGCACACCCCGGTGGTTTCTGGTTACCCAATACCACCTCTCAAGACCGTTTTGCACCAGGTGACCTCTTCCCTTACCGTTTGGTGAAGTCGTAAGAACGGAACTCTTGTGGTACTTGTCATACTTCCCAGTTTCTATCCTGTGACTTTCTACTTGAGCGGTCCAACCATCCACGGGTTATACGGTGACCTCTAGTCACCTCTTTGTTGAGGTCTTTCTTACTTCTCTGCCTCGGTTTCGTTTTTGTTGTGGGTCGACACCTACACTGACCACTATCTTCATTTCAAACTACGACATCTCTGGTTATAACGTATCCTTGGACCTTACAATCCAGGTACTTAGTTCCGTTTAACCTTCACCAGTTTGTTCTCTACCGTTCTCACTTACAACTGTAAAATCCTTAGTCGCTTGATTCTACCTGACCTTACCCACTTACATTGAGTCTACTGGTAACATAGATGATGACACCCGTTCTTAGGGAATCTTCTTTACCTCAACGGTGTATCAGTTATTTTCTCAGGTTTTACGCCGTGAACCTACGTTAGAGTTTTTAATGTCCTACTAGAGACATACAAAGGTTCCGTTTCGTAAGTCATAGCGTCATTAGGTTCAGATACGGGGTTGGTCATTACGACTTCTTCGACTTCGACTTGCCAAGATACTTCTGGAAGATCTGGATTGTGGGTTTTTTCTACAGGAAAAGTAATCTCCCCTAACCCTACGTTTCTATCTTTCAGTTCTTTATGGACCTCATTGTCTGTTTAAACCGGAACCTCATGTCTTACTTCGTCCCGTCTCCGATTATCTCAAGACGGTTCTCTTGTGTGACTAATATCGTTTGTGTTCTCTTCTGAGATGTGTACCTGTAGTGGTCTACCAGTTGTGGTTTCAGTCTAACTAATATAAGAAACGTCGGTTTCTACCTCTTCGAGATATGTCAGTCGTTTTTGCTCTGACCCTCGACTGACACCGAGTCTAGTACTTGAGGAATAGCGGTTTAAGTCTGACTTTAACTTCTTTCATTCCTTTTGGTGATCTGGTAAGTCCATACTGGATTTAGTTTAGGGAATGTTAATATGTCACCTTCACTGTTTGTCCAAGTTCCCTAATAAAGACTATCTGTCTCTTGATACCTACCTCCAAGTACTGTAACATGTCCTCCGTCCCTAGTTCTGGTAAGGGTTCTTTTTTCTTTACGTTTTTCCTTTTACCAACAGACTCCTCCGGAATGTTTATCGACTCTTTTCTTTTCTTCACTTTCCATTTCCTCTTTTCCTTTCTATATGGTAAACTTGCGTCTCAAGGTTTCCTCTCGTTCCTCTCTATTCTTGTAGAAGGAATCACTAGTTACGTTTCTTTATCTCTCTTTGTTATCTTACCCTTTCTGACCTCTAGCGAAGTTCTTTTAATCTCTAAGGTTCCCTTGTAAAGTACGTTTCTACCCGAGTTATTTCCTGTCCTTACCATACCTGGATTGTTTTTGTCTTCTATAATTCTTTTCCACTGTTTTATGAACCTTCTTGATATGTTTTTTCTAGATGTGCTGGGTCTATTAGTACTACCATACTAGGGAGTTGATCTTGGTCTGTAGGACCTCACACTTCAGTTCTCCCGGAATCTTTCGTAGTGATTTTTGTTTCGATCACCTCCACTACCTTAAGGTCAACTCGATAAGGTTTAGGACTTTCTACCACGACATTTTCATGACGTGAGTTATACGGTCGTTTAAACCTTTTGAGTCGTCACCGGTGTAATGACCCCTTCCAGTCTAAAGTAAGGTTAGGGTTTCTTTCCGTTATGGTTGCTTACGAGTTTGATGGCGTGTTTAGGTGAGTAGAGTGTTCGATCATTTCATTACGAGTTTTGAGAGGTTCGGTCCGAAGATGTTATACCCTTGGTACTTAAAGGTCTACAAGTTCGACCTAAATCCTTTCCGTCTTCTTGGTCTCCAGTTTAACGGTTGTAGGCAACCTAGTGTCTTTTTCGTTCTCTCAAGGTCTTTTTGTAGATAAAGACGAAATAGCTGACACGGTTTCGGAACCTGATACACCTAGTGTTGTTTGACACCTTATAAGAATTTCTCTACCCTTATGGTCTGGTGGACTGGATGCGGAACTCTTTAGACATACGTTCAGTCCTTCGTTGTCAATCTTGACCTGTACCTTGTTGTGTGACCAAGGTTTGACCCTTTCCTCACACAGTTCCGATATATAACAGTGGGACGAATAACTTGAAGATACGTCTCATGTAGTACTCTTTACGACCAGACCTTCTTCGTGTTCGACCTTAGTTCTAACATCCCTCTTTATAATTATTGGAGTCTATAGGTCTACTGTGGTGGGAATATCATCTTTCGTTTCTTGATTTGTCAGAAAACTCTTTCACTTTCTTCTCTCACTTTTCCGACCGAATTTTGAGTTGTAAGTCTTTTGATTCCTCGCCACCGACACGCCCGCGTCCTCCCGGATCTCCTCGGCAGGGTGCAACTTCCAGTCCTTCCCGCCACCCTCCTCTTGGGGAGTAGGTTCCATTCCTCGTCACCGACACGAAACGACCTCGTCGGTACTTCTCTATGGGGTGTGGGTTCCATTCTCTTTGGGTTCATTCTACCATCCACAACGTTCTCCCGCAGTCTCCCGTCTGTGTGACTTTGGTATGAGTGTCTTTAGATCAGTTAGATTAGTGTGATCCTGGTGTCGGAACAGATTGAGTTACTTTGATTCGGTACGGGTGCCCCGTTGGGTTCTACCCGCCCAGTACCACCTCTCCAGACTGTCTTACACCAGGTGACCTCTTCCCTTACCGTTTGGAGAAGTCATAAGAACGGAACTCTTGGGGTACTTGTCATACTTTTCCGTTTTACTATCCTATGACTTTCTCCTTGAGGGGTCCAGTCATCCACGGGTTATACGATGACCTCCAGTCACCTCTTTATTGAGGTCTTTCTTACTTCCGTACCTCGGTTTCCTTTTTGCTATGGGTCGACACCTACACTGACCACTATCTTCGTTCCAGGTTACGACATTTCTCGTTATAACGTATCCTTGGACCTTACAGTCCAGGTACTTAGTTCCGTTTAACNTATACGATGACCTCCAGTCACCTCTTTATTGAGGTCTTTCTTACTTCCCTACCTCGGTTTCCTTTTTGCTATGGGTCGACACCTACACTGACCACTATCTTCGTTCCAGGTTACGACATTTCTCGTTATAACGTATCCTTGGACCTTACAGTCCAGGTACTTAGTTCCGTTTAACCTTCACCAGTTTGTCCTCTACCGTTCTCACTTGTAGCTGTAAGATCCTTAGTCACTTAATTTTACCTGACCTTACCCACTTAAATTGAGTCTACTGGTAATAGATGATGACGTCCGTCCTTAGGGAGTCTTCTTTACCTCTTCGGTAGTACCAATCGTTTTCCCAGACGTTACGTCATGTACCTATGTTAGAGTTTTTGTTGTCTTACTAGAGACAAGCAAAGGTTCCGTTTGGTAAGTTATAGTGTCATTAGGTTCAGATACGGGGTCGGTCATTACGACTTCTTCGACTTCAACTTACCAAGATACTTCTGGATGTTCTGGAAAATCTTGATTGTGGGTTTTTCCTACAGGAAAAGTAATATCCCCTGACCTTACGTTTTCATCCTTCAGTTCTTTGTGGCCCTCATTGTCCGTTTGAACCGGAACCTTATGCCTTACTTCGTCCCGTTTCTGATTATCTCAAAACGGTTCTTTTACGTGACCAGTATCGTTTGTGGGAGAAGGTTGTTGTGTTCTCTTCTGAGATGTGTACCTGTAGTGGTTTACCAGTTGTGGTTTTAGTATAACTAATTTAAGAGACGTCGTTTTCTACCTCTTCGAGATTGTCAGTTGTTTTTGTTCTGGTCCTCGACTGACACCGAGTCTAGTACTTGAGGAATAATGGTTTAATTCTGAATTTAATTTCTTTCGTCCCTTTTGGTGATCTGGTAAGTCCATACTGGATTTAGTTTAGGGAATCCTAATATGTCACCTTCACTCCTTATCTAAATTCCCGGATCTAGACTATCTATCTCACGGACTACTTGATACCTTACTCCAAGCACTGTGACATGTCCTCTGTCCCTAGTTCTGGTAGGGGTACCTTTTCTTTACGTTTTTTCGTTTTACCGACAGACCCTTCCGGAATGTTTATCGACACTTTTCTTCTCTTCACTTTTCGGTTCCTCTTTTCCTTTCTATGTCCGTAAACTTACGTCTCAAGGTTTCTTATCGTTCTTCTATATTCTTTCGGAAGAAGTCGCTAGTCACGTTTCTTTATCTCCTTTTGTTGTCTTACCCTTTCTGATCTCTAGAGAAGTTCTTTTAATCTCTATGGTTCCCTTGTAAAGTACGTTTCTACCCGAGCTATTTCCTGTCTTTACCAGACCTGGATTGTCTTCGTCTTCTATAATTCTTCTCCACCGTTCTTATGTATCTTCTTGACATGTTTTTCCTAGAAGTACTGGGCCTATTAGTGCTACCACACTAGTGAGTAGATCACGGTCTGTAGGACCTTACACTTCAGTTCACCCAGAATCTTTCGTAGTGATGCTTGTTTCGATCACCTCCACTACCTTAAGGACAACTCGATAAAGTTTACGACTTTCTACTACGACACTTTCACGAAGTGAGTTATACGGTCGTGTAAACCTTTTGAGTCGTCACCGGTGTCCTGACCCCTTCCAGTCAAAAGTAAGGTTAGGGTTTGTTTCCGTTACGGTTTCTTACGAGTTTCATGGCGTGTCAACGTGAGTAGAGTGTACGATCATTTCATGACGAGTTTTAAGAGGTTCGGTCCGAAGTCGTTATACACTTGGTACTTGAAGGACTACGAGGTCGACCAAAATCTTTTCCATCTCCTCGGTCTCTAGTTTAACGGTTGTAGACGACCTAGTACCTTTTTCGTTCTCTCAAGGTCTTTTTGTAGATAAAGACGAAAAAACAGATACGGTTTCTGAAACTGACACACCTAGTGTTATTTGACACCTTTTAAGACTTTCTCTACCCTTATGGTCTGGTGGACTGGACGGAGAACTCTTTAGACATACGTCCAGTCCTTCGTTGTCAATATCGACCTGTACCTTGTTGTCTGACCAAGGTTTATCCTTTTCCTCATGCAGTTCCGACAGGTAACAGTGGGACGAATAAATTGAAGATACGCCTCATGTAGTACTCTTTGCGACCCGACCTTCTTCGTGTTCGACCTTAGTTCTAACGGTCCTCTTTAGAGTTATTGGAGTCTATACGTCTATTGTGGTGGGAATACCGTCTTTCACTTCTCCTTGATTTTGCGAAGAACTACTTTAATTTTCTCCTCACACTTTTTCAACCGAATTTCGAGTTGTAAGTCTTTTGCTTCTAGTACCGTAGACCAGGGTAGTGAGGTATCCTTTATTTACCCCTTTGTCACCTTTGTCACAGTCTGAAATAAAAGAACCCGAGGTTTTAGTGACGTCTACCACTGACGTCGGTACTTTAATTTTCTGCGAATGAGGAACCTTCTTTTCAATACTGGTTGGATCTATCATATAAGTTTTCGTCTCTGTAATGAAACGG